>ML347144.1:0-147010 GCA_005239505.1 Nicotiana paniculata | reverse complement strand
GCTAGTAGTTTACACAAGTCTCTGTGGGTACGATATCTGGACTTAAAATCCTATATTGCTTGTGGACCACGTACACTTGCGTGTGCATTGGGATTTCAACCAACAAGTTTTTGGCGCCGTTGCCCTGCTAGAAATCTCCGCTCTCTCTCAGCATCAGTAGGCAATATAATAAGGGCATGATGGGACAACTCATAAAATCTGGCCTCGTAATCGGTCACGGACATCTCCCCCTGCTCCAGCTGCTCAAACTGATATCGCAACTCTACCCTCTTGGAGGGTGGAATATACATGTCCAGGAACAGCTGATTGAACTGCTCCCAAGTGATGGTAGGGGAACCTGCTGGCTTATCCAGGATGTAGGACTGCCACCATCTTCAGGCCTTGGCCTTAAGATGGAAAGTAGTGAAGTCCAATCTATGGGACTCTAGTATCCTCATGTTGTTAGTCTGTCCCTGCACCTGTAAATAAAATCATGCGCATCCTCGCTCTTCTCACCCCCGAAGACAGGAGGGCGCAATCGGGTCCATCTATCCAGTAACTTCTACGGATCACCGTCCGCAGCTGGTCTGAGATCAGGTTATGCTGCTACCGGCTGGGCTCCACACACAGGCAGTGTACCCGGGGTATGATGAAGCGCTGATGTCTGGCCTACAGCCTGAGAAGTAGGGGTCTGAATCCCCCTCCTGCCTGAGATGTGGCAAGATCCACTGGAAATAAACCAGCCTAGGATATAGTGTCCATGAATCATATCATATGGCCCATGATCTCCTGGAATCCTCGCACCATCATGAAGTCTACTAGAGCATGACCTGCTGGGGGAACCTCACCCTGCTCCTCTATGGTGGGGTCCTCTGGCGGTACAACTGGAATAGCTCGGGGACGCCCTCGTCCCCTGCCTCGTGCTGGTGCCCTCCCCCGGGCTCTGCCAGGCCGCGAACAACGAGGGTAACGGCCCCTCCCGGATCTGGAACATTGGATATACGCGTCCCCACCATCTGTGAAAGAATAGAAGAATGAAATTTAGTAAACCATTGACTGCACGATAGAATAAAAATAAGGAGAGGTTTTCCTAACACCCCATAGCCTCCCGAAGATAAGTACATACGTCTCCATACCGATCCGCAAAACTCTACTAGGTTTGCCCGTGACTTGTGAGACCTTCATGAACCTAATGCTCTGATACCATGTTGTCATGTCCCAAAACCCTAACTGAGGTCGTGATGGCTGCCAATAGCGGGGTCAGGCAAGCGGACTCTAACATTTACTAAAGGATCCGTTTTATTAGTTTAAACACTTTAAAAATACGCTCAGTTTTTAATAGTTAAAACGTGATTTGACGAGGATAGTTAACCAGTTTTAATAAAAATGGTCATGTTGAGAAATGAGCCAATACATATAGATACAAACCCGTAAATCAAAATAAAAACTATGTGTGTTCTAGGATCTAGTGTCACAAGTCCTACGGGCATGCTAAGAGAATATACAAAACATAATACACAATCCCACTGTCTGAAATGAATAGACGGGAAATAAGAAAAAAAAAACTCAAAGGTGGCATTGAGGATCGTCAGGAGAAGCAGCTCACCGTGAAGTCGGGTCCAACTGAGATCAGAATCGAGATCCGGTCTGATAACCAGATGCACCAGCCTTAGAACCTGTACAATTAAGTACAGAAGTGCAACATGAGTACATAAACAAATATGTACCCAGTGATATCCCGCCTAACCTTGAAGAGGTAGTGATGAGAGGTAGGCGTGGTACTTACCAGGGTCAACATATCTAAATAACATGATTTAATAGGAACTAGGCAGGCATAAGAGTCGTAGAAATCATAAGGATATATATCTTCAAGTATAGTAGTATTTACCTTTGCATGTAAAATTTAATTAACACATGATGTATTAAATTTCCTTATTAAGATAAACCAGCTTGTATAATTACAACAAATTCCCAGTGACTCATACAACACATAATAGGACGGACATGTACGGCCGAAACGTATAACATATCCAGTGTCGAGGGTCGAACGACTCGAACCATAGATGCATCTATTACCCCGATCGTGAATCGAACATGCGACGTGGTTGACATAATAGTAGGGATATTCCGCTCACGAATCATACATATGGCGCGGTGCCGCATTCATACATAAAATTATCAGTTTTTAGGGAATTATCAGAGATTATTCTTTAAGGCAAGAACCTAAGCACTATAGTATGGACCACAACTTCCTAGTATTCTTATGCCAAATAAAGGATAATAAGCAAATCAAGATACGTTTAGGAATACATGTAAGGCACATATAAGCATGCTCGTGAGTCCTAGAACTACCCAACATAACATAGTAGTAGCTACGCACGAGCTCTCGTCACTTCGTGCGTGTGTAGCCCCTGCAAATAAGAACATGCAATTAATTATAATTACCTATGGGGACAATTTCCCCTTACAAGGTTAGAAAGGAGACTCACCTCGTGTTGAACCTACTTCCCGGATCAAGAACGCGCCCGAAACATCGAACTCTACACCCGAAGACTCGAAACTAGCCAAATGTTATACAAATTCATTAATTTATGCTCAAACATGGAAATTCTCCAACTCACTTAGTAAATTTCCCATTCTTGAAGAAATTCTACAATCCAACCCCGGACCCACATGCTCAGATTCCGCAAATTCTTGAAGGAAACACTCACCCATAGCCTAAGGATCATAAATATACGATTTCTACTTGGTTTCATAGCTAATTCACGGGTAAATTATCACATTATCGGAAGCCCTAGGTTATTACCCCATCTTCAATTTCCACTAATTTAGGTAGTTAATTAAGGTAGTATTTCATGCATGAAGCTAAAATTAGAGTGGAAGTTACTTACCTTCAATGACCAAGAGGTTTGCCCCTCTAAAATGGTGGAAATCGCCCCAAGGAAGAAGATGAAGATAAGGGAAATGAGTTAATTCCTGTGTATAAAAACACACTGTCTGAACAGCGTTTTCCACACCTGCGGCTCGAGGACCGCACCTACGGTCTCGCACTTGCGAGCAAAACCTCGCACCTGCGAAAATGGACTAGGATTCCTAGGTCCGCACCTGCAGAGTGGAAACCGCACTTGCGGCTCCGCTCCTACGAAATTTTTTCTGCACCTGTGATAATTGGCCTAACCACTGGGGGTCGCACCTGCGAGGCTGGGACCGCATGAGTGATCCCGCACCTGCGACTGGGCAACCGCACCTGCGGTCACACCAGAACATGTGCACCAGCAACTAATTCAGTTGGTTTTTAGCCTCGTGTGGTGTCCGGGAGCCACCTGGGCCCACCCGAGCCCCCGTCCAAATATACCAATGAGTCTCAATTCACAATACGGACTCGCTCGAGCCTTCAGAACATCCAAAACAACGCTAAAACTTAAAACCACACCTCAAAACCCCTAGAACCTAACTTAGCAACTTTAAGTTTTCTAGACTTCGGTAGCAACGCGCTGAAACGACCTATACTACTCCGAATGACACCAAATTTTGCAGGCAAGTCATAAATGACATAACGGATCTATTCCTGGTTTTGGAATTGTGTTCGGACCTCGATATCGCAAAAACATGTCCCAACCCATAATAGGAACTTAAGGAACTCTTAATTCAATATTGGGCGCCGAAACACTCCCGGGTCATCCGAAACCCATTGCGAACATACGTCCAGGTCCGGAATCATCACACGAAGCTACCAGAATCGTCGAAACTCGATTCCGATGTCATTTACTAAAAATGTTGAGCGAAGTCAAACTTGTCCTTAAAGGCCAACCGTAAGGAACCGAATGCTCCTTTAGCACTCTAAACACTTCTGAATCCCGGACCACCAGTCCCCGCAAGTCATAAATCATGATACGCCACCATGGGAGGTTTTATTTAGGGGAACGGGGTCCGATAACTCAAAATGACCAGTCGGATCGTTACAGATGAGATCTCACAAGTTATGTCTCTTATGAACCGATACAAAATGATCATCGACGATATATTTGATATAATATAGTGCACAATATTGTAAAAGATTGTAAGGATCGGACCTGCAGTCCAGACACCTGAAGATATCATGCCATTTAAATGGAAGTCATAACATATATGACTCATTTGATTAAATCTATATGAATATTCCTGAAGGATTTAAAATGCATGAAGCATATATTTCAAAATCTCGAGAAATGTACTCGATCAGATTGCAAAGGTCATTGTACCGTTTAAAGTAATTTGGGCGCATATGGTATTATCGCCTCGGTGAATATTTGCTGAAAGAAGGTTACGTAAGTGATGTTATTTGTCCAGGTATTTTTATAATGAATATGTCATAAGAATTTGTTATCCTTGTTGTTTATATTGATGACATAAATCTTGTTGGAACTCCATAAGAGCTCCAAAAGGCAATTGAATATCTTAAGAAAGAATTTGAGATGAAAGATCTTGGAAACACAAAACTTTGTCTTAGTCTGCAAATTGAAGATTTAGCAGACGAGATCTTTATCTATCAATGTGCCTATACAGGATGATTGTTTGATCACTTAGTCCGCACCCATTGATTACACCAATGATTGTTCGATCACTTGAAGTGAATAAGGATCTATTCCGACCTCTACAAGAGGATGAGGAACTCCTTGGTCCTAAAATACTCTATCTCAGTGCAATTGGTGCACTTATGTATCTTGCTTATGCTAAAAAAGATAGTGAAGATCTTGTTGGTTATGCAGATGTAGGTTATTTATCTGATTCTCATAAATCTCGATCTCAAACTGGGTACGTATTTGCATATGGAGGTATTGTCATATCATGGTGCTCCACAAAGAAATCTATTGTTGCTACTTCTTCAAATCATGTTGAGATAGTATCTATTCATGAAGGAAGTAGGGAATGCATATGGTTCAGATCAATAATTCATTTTATTAAAGAAAAAAGTGGTTTGGAATATGAGAAAAGGCCCACAGTTTTATACGAAGACAATGTTGCATGCATAGCCCAGTTGAAGGAGGATTTATAAAAAGAGATAGAACGAAGCACATTTCACCAAAAATATTCTACACACATGATCTTCAGAAAAATAGTGACATTGATGTCGAACAAATCCGTTCAAGTGACAATCCAGCAGATTTGTTCACTAAATCTTTGCCAACTTCAACTTTTGAGAAGATGGTATTTAATATTGGAATGCGGACACTCAAATATTTGAAACAAAGTTTTCATCGGGGGAGTGAAATACGTGCTGCACTCTTTTTCCCTTACTAAGTTTTTTCCCATGAGGTTTTTCTTGTATGGTTTTTAATGAGGCAGCTGGAAATGCGTATTACTAAATATGTGTACTCTTTTTCCTTCACTATAATTTTTCCCACTAGGTTTTTCCTAGTATGATTTTTAATGAAGCACATTATCTTTAGTGAACATCCAAGGGGGAGTGTTATGAAATTATTATATTGTGGGTGTCCATTTATTACTCCCCTATAGATAATATTCCTGAAGAAGATTACCCATTTAGTACTCTGTTGAAGTTTAACTACAAGTAGCTGATGCTGGCAGGTTGCAAGCAACTCAATGAAATGATTTGCAGCAGCTTCTTATTAAACAGGCAGGTTGCAAGCAGCTCATGCAGACAACTTACAAGCAGTTGAAGAAAAGACTTGCAGCTGCTTCCTGAAAAGCCTCGCAGTTGCTTCCTTTCTTCTATAAATAGAGGAGTTTTCAGTTCATTATGTACATCAGCTTGAAAGAAATATATCAGTTTCTCCCTATACTTGTCTTCAGTTTATTTACTTTACAGTCGTTATTTTATAACAAAACATGCTATTTTGTCAAATAATATAAAATAAAGAGCAATCATGTATGCATATAGGCCATTATTGCAAAATTGGATAAATAGCTTAAAAGGCTAATGTAATTATATGGACCGAAATAAAATGTTTGAAACATATATTATAGGTTCAAAGTAATTAGTTTAGGTAACTAAGTCATCACAAAATAATTTAAAAGGGTAACTACTAGATATTAACAAATAATTTAAATACAAGAATATTAATTTAAAGCTCTAAAAATTATGGAAAATTATAGAAAATGCTTGTATAAGTTTGTAAACTAAATAATGATGCAAATATGTTATTTTGAAAGTGTATATATATTTTGGAAAATATGAAGGCAAAATTGGTTATCAACAGCTGCCCCTTTTGAGTCGGGAATGATGAAAGAGTTGTCGGGTAAAGACGATGATGATCGATTTTGACCGAATGTGGTGATTTTAAAAATGGAGGTCGAACCCTGGTTCCCGAGTTGCCTACATATCGCTGGTGTTACGGGAATCAGGTCGTGTGTAGTTCTAGATCCAACGATGAACTGAACCGACGAAGTTGTTATAGGAACGATCGTAAGTTTCGAAAAAGGGTTTTTTGGGTGGGGCAACATCAGACGAGTTTACGCAAAATCATGAATGTGAATCTGAAATGTTATGGATGTATCTCAAAATGAGTATCCGAACAGTCATCAAGTTAAAATGGGTAACTAATGGTGGTTGGTTGCGTTTGAAATAATAGCAGGATGTGAAGATTGAACGGAAACTGGAGTGAAGATTGCTCCCGTTAGGAGAACGGTTACTGCCTGGATTGCCTGAAAAACTTAAATACGATGCATGCAAGTATATATGGATTAAACATGATGCAAATTCCCTTTGGACCATGAAAGTTGTCCTTGGACGGTGAGGATAATGTCCTTAGACCTTGACGTCCTGGGCCATGAAATGATCTCCTCGTGCCATGAGAATGGTGCCTCTGAACCATGATGCATTTGAATAATGATAGTGCAATATTGAGAGATCCTCAGGCCATCTATTGGTGTCGTCCGACTATGAGAATTATGCCTTCGGACTATGACGCCTTTGGAAAAAATGGCAATGTTTCAGCCCATGAGATGCAAAGATGTGATGCTCGATCGTATGCGAAGTAAAACAAGATAGATATTAGTCGTGTGGAAGATTGGGGTAGTGTTTGTGCTAGGTTTTAAATTGCGTTATGGAGACAATATTTGGTCTTATGCAAGAATAAGGTGATGCTTAGCCTTGGGAAATTGAGGAGGCAGTTCTTAGACTCATGCAAGAAAAGGAGATGATACTTAGTCTTGATGCAATTAGGGGAGACATTTCTTACTCTCGATGCAAGGGAACGCACTTCTTAGCCTTATGCAAATTAGGGAGGCAATGCTTAGCCTCATGCAAAAAAGAGACAATGCTTAGTCTCATGCAATTAGGAGACAGTTCTTAGTCTCATGTGAAGAGAGTCAATGCTTAGCCTTATGAAAATGGAGAGGCAGGGCTTAGCCTTATGCAAATAGAGAGGCAATGCTTAGCCTCATGCAAGAGGAGGATATGGTGCTTAGTCTAATGCGAACAGGGGCAATGCTTAGCCTTATGCAATTGGAGAGGTAGGGATTAGGCTCATGCAAATAGGAGACAATGCTTAGTCTCATGCAAATAAAGGCAATACTTAGCCTCGTGCAATTAGGAGAGAGTTCTTAGTCTCATGAAAGAAAGGCAATGCTTAGACTTATGCAATTGAGGGGGTAGGGCTTAGCCTCATGCAAAATAGGAGACACAACTTAGTTTTATGAAAAGAAAGAAAATGCTTAACCTTATGCAAGGAGAGGAGGCATTGATTAGTCTCATGTAATTAGGAGAGGGAGCTTAGTCTCATGCAAAGAAAAGAAATTCTTAGCATTATGTAGTTATGAGGCATGACTTAGCATCATGCAAAGAAAACTATGAGTGATAGTAGAATATTTCTTAGCTGGAGGTGCTTGTGATAGATAATTTGCTATCTTGAAGGTAGCGGCCTGATGTATTTGCAGGTATTATTGTCTTACTGTGCCTGCATCCAAGAAAAATTGTGAGTTTTGTGGGGGAAGGTTGGTTCGCGCTTTTGTCTTCTGCTTTGCATGAGCTCCAGTCTTAAGATAATGTTTGAGTTACCCTATGTAACATCTGGCTGCCATAAAAATAAAGTTTTTGAAAAATATGTATGCCTTTGATGAATGTAGTTATTGGAATATAGTACTATGCAATATCAAGCAATTTAAATTGACCAATGACTGTGACACTTTTAGAGACATAACGACTTCTTTGATTTAAAATTTTTAGGGCCCTCCTCGAAATGCTGCCCAGTTTAAAAGCACTTCTTTGACTATTCTGCATATGACGAAGTTGGCTGGACTTGCTTCAGATATTTGAGGGTCCTCCTCAAAAATTTTCCCCACTTTCTGTCCATGGAAAATGAAGATTTTATTGATATGTGACCGAACCCACAGGGCTGCCAATGTATCCCCTCTTAAACGGGAATCAGGTCAAGCGTAGTTAAGTTACATCAGATGAAAGAATGTAAACAATCTAAACATAATATCCTTAGACTGTGTCTAAGTTGATAGACTTTAACCAAATTTCTCCGTCCATGTCTACAAATATTAGCGCTCCTCCTATTAGTACTATGTGAACTATGTAGGGTCCTTGCCAATTGGGTGAAAAATTTCCCTTTGGCTTCATCTTGATGCGGGAAGATCCTCTTTAGAACCAGCTGCCCCGGTGTGAATTATTTAGGTCTAGCCCTTATGTTGAAAGCTCTGGACATTCTGTTCTGGTAGATTTGACCATGACATACCGCATTCATTCTTTTCCCATCAATGAGAGCCAATTGTTCATAGCGACTTCATATCCATTCTGTATCACTAAGTTCAGCCTCTAATATGATTCTTAAAGAAGGGATTTCTACTTCGGCAGGAATAACGACTTTAGTGCCGTAGACCAGTAAATAAGTGGTTGCCCCAGTTGGTGGGTGAACCGTGGTACAGTATTCCAATAAGGAAAATTGAAATTTCTCGTGCCATTGTTTGTGATTATCTACCATCTTCCTTAGTATCTTCTTCATGTTCTTATAGGCGGCTTCCACAACTCCATTCATTCGAGGTATGTATGTTGTTGAATTTTTATGCGATCTTGAAGGTTTCACACATAGATCTGATTAAATCACTATTAAGGTTGGCAGCGTTGTTAGTGATGATTGATTCCGGCACCCGAATAGATAAACAATACGATCCCTAACGAAATCTGCGACGACTGGAAGAGGTGGGTTCGATTGGACCGATGACATCCATTATCGAAGCAGAAAAAGGCCAAGGTGAACTTGTGGCATTTAGTTCATTGGGTAGCACACATATCATATTCGCATGTACTTGGCATTGATGACACTTTTGGACATACCTGATGCAGTATGTTTCCATAGTCATCAAAACATATCCTGCTCTTAATATCTTCTTGGCTAAGACAAAGCCATTCATGTGTGGTCTGCAAGTTCTGGCATGTATCTCTTCGAGCAATTTGGATTCTTCCTTGGCGTTGACACACCATAATAATCCCGGACCCGAAGTCCTTCTGTACAAAATTCCTCCACTTTGGAAAAAGTGGTTGGATAATCCTCGGAGTGTGCCTTTAACCCTGGGTATTCTCCATTTGCCAAGTATTATTTGATGTCATGGAACCATGGATTTCCATCTGTTTCTTCTTCAACACGAGCACAATAAATTGGCTGATTATGAATCCCTACTGGATATGATCGATGAAATTCTTATCTAGGTGTTGTATCATGGAAGATAGAGTAGCCAATGTATTTGCAAACTCATTCTAGATTCTTGGAACATGTTTGAACTCTATATTTGTGAATCTCTTCATCAATTCTTGTACGTAGTACAAATATGGAAATATTTAGGTATTCTTTGTACCTCATTCCCTTAGAACCATATGTAACAAAAGGTCTTAATCACCAATCACTAGGAACTCCTGAATGTTCATATCAATGGTTAGCTTGAGCCCCAAGATGAAAGTCTCGTATTTTGCCATATTGTTGGTACATGCAAATCTGAGCTTTGCAGATACTAGGTAATGTTAACATGTCTCTGACACCAATACTGCTCTGATGCCCAATCCTTTGAAATTTTCGGCCCCATCAAAGAAAATTCTCCAACCATTGTATGTTTCGGTGATATCTTCTCCTAGGAATGAGACCTCTTCATCGGGAAAATACGTTTTCTGTGGTTTGTATTCTTCTCCTATAGGATTTTCTGCCAGATGGTCTACCAATGCCAGTCCCTTGACCGTCTTCTGAGTTACATAGATGATGTCAAACTCACTCAGTAGTATTTTCCATTTGCCAAATTCCCTGCAGGCATGGGTTTCTAGAAGATGTTTTGACTGTCTTCTGAGTCACAAACGATATTTTGTTATTTATCTATTATTTTTTACAAATTATTTATTGGTTAAATTTGAGTATTTAAAATCTGGCCCCAATTTTAATTGATTACGGACTTAATACTACCCAAACCAATCCAATTCACCCAAGCCCAATACATAAGCCTAATACCCTTACCCACTTCATTAAAATGACCTAGTCCGCTTAAATCCCATCCGTTGAAAAAAAATTATCAATGGCTCATAAACAATCACCCCCTTTTCTTATGTCTCCACACCCCAAACCCTAACCTTCATTTCCCAAATCCTCCGCCCTTATTTCCCCTCTGATGAACCCTAATTTCGCCGTCTCACCCAAATCCCCCAAATCCCGTTCGTAATGGGATTCTTTCCCTATTCCCTTACCATTCCAATGTTTTTCCCTTATTTGGTGCTATGTTATGAAGTAACTCATGTACTTGCCTAAACATGGCAAGTACCCGCTTTGATTCTATCCAAATCTATGTTTTCCTCTTGAACCTGGACAACCTTGAGTCCAAACACATTTTTTCTCTTCACTTTCCTAAATTTAAGGTTTCAGACCCTTTTACTTGAACCAAATCAGGTTCGATTTTAGGTTTTATTTTGACTAATCTCCTATCTATGTTTATTTTTATGCTAATATGTGATTCTTGCCTTTGTTTTCTACCGATTTTGTGGTTTACCTAAATTTAGGGTTTCAGATCCTTTTACTTGAACTAAAACTGGTCAGTCCTACGTTTCTTTTGACTAATCCATGTTTACGTTCATTTCTTATGCTAATACATGATTCTTTGCCATTATTTTCTGCTGATTTTGGGATTTACCTAAATTAGGGTTTCCGACACTGTTACTTGAACCAAATCAGGTTGGATTCGGTATTCCTTTTTTATATATAATCTCTTGTCTGTTTATTATATGCTTTATGTGATTCTTTACCTTATTTTCTACTAATTTTGTGTGCCTTCACCTAAACTTTAGGGTTAAGTTTTACTAATTTAAGTACTTGCCTATAGTATTTAAATTAACTATTTCCTATGTTCTAATCTCGGCACTATTTAAACCCCTCCCCACTCCCCTTTTGAAAAAGGAGATTCAGAGTTCTAAAACTTTTTCACTACTCTAAACAAAAGTTGTGTACTCTTACTCTTTTGAGCAATCTTATTATGTGTTTTGTTTCCTTGCCGGTTAAAAGCCAAGGCCAGAAATCTTCAAGTCTTTACTTCTGTTTGGTGATATTTGCTATATTATTGGATTCCTTTTATCCTTTTTCATATTAACTAGTGAGTTATTGAATCCTCTACCATTTCAGTTATGATTACTTGCTCAATGTGTTACTACTATTAGACCATGTTATCCTAAATGCTATTACTTATAGTTAAGATATGTTGAACTTAGTTTGAATTGATTAATGAAAGCTGCCTAACTCTGTGTAATTGAGGACCATATTTTAGAGTTAAGTTTGTTATAATCACAGTTTCATACCTTTCCATAAAGACTGGTTAGCCATGTATAGATGTGTGCCTTAATAGATTTAAAAGTTTATTTGTTGAACCTGTTATATTATGACATGTTTGGTTTTGTTCTCACTATGTTATGATACCTCTCTTAAACAATCTTAATCAATTCCTGACCTACTGCTAATCATTGTGTACCCTTTCTATGACGTAGTCTGATCTAAAATCTCTATTATCATTATGAATCTACATATGAACTAGCCTTACTAGCATGTGACTGGTTTTAATTTCTAAAACTTGATTAAGTATGTTTAGGTTCAAATATGTTTGCTAGTTGTTTGTACATTTTCAATATGTGATTATGTCCTTCACTGTATCCCCTAATCCCATCCTACTCTGTCTGATCCTCCTAAATCCTCATTCTTTGCTTGTCGAAAGCCAAAGCTATGTAGGTTCTGTCCTCTGACACACTAGGATTTGATCCCTAGTCTTCCTTGAACTAATTATAATAAATTTCTCTAGTGTGAGCATTTCCCTAGGTTCTTGAATCCATTGGGAAATCTGACACGCTAGAGATTTGGGTTATGTATGCTTTTCCTTGAAATATGGGTGAATCGCTCATTACTGGTCATGTTGTATCTATGAACATGGGCTTCTAGAGCTACTGTGAGTTTAAGGCTTGGCCTGCCCAGGTGTATTTGGGCCTGCGGTAGGCTCCCTATAGTTTTACTTATTTTGTAATTCATTCATTAAATTCTGGTATGTAATAATTATTTGTAATAATAATTTTGGGGTATTAGTAAAATGGGAAAGTGTTCTTATTTTATATTTCCTATAAAGTGGGGTAGAAATCATGCCTCTAGGTGTCTTATTGTGTTCAACTATTATGTGTTAGCAACAATGTCCATAGGCTCAATGTTTGGTTCAATTATGTTCTGTTGCAGACCAGGGCTATAGAAATGGTATGATCCAATATGTGTATGAATTCCTGCTTGCATACTCTTTTGTTCAGATTATAGAAATCATGTCTATGGGATTTATAAGTTTTCAAATTATAGAAATCATGTCTATAAGATTTAAAACTGTTCAGATTATAGAAATCATGACTATAGGATCTAAAACCGGATAAAGTTATAGATTGCTCGCCTGAATCTGTTTAATTGTTAGTTATGCTTGTTTACTATGCTGTTTAAGAGCGCAACCACTCATCAAGCGTTGCTATAGTATTTTTTTTGGCACGAGTGGACTGTAAATGTTAGGCATGATTATGCAATAAATAAGCATTAAAGACACGTTGTCATGTATTTGCACGTTATGAAATCAGTAAATACAACAGTTTATAATTTAAAAGCGGTTACATAGGAAAGAAACAGAGAGAGCATGTCAGTTACTTTTGAAGAAAAATAAATTCTTAAAGAAACAAACAAGTAATTGCACATAAAGGAAACGGGAAGAGGTACAAATTCACCAAGCAATTTGAAAATGGTAAAAGCCTGAAAGTCCCCAGTAGAGTCGCCATGTTGTCGCGCCCCCTCTTTCCTTACGGAGATCGGGTTTATGACATTCGGTTGGGACAACTCTTTCCTTTTGGGAAAGGGGTTTGTGTTTTTGAGAGTCGCCACCTAACAATTTTTAAAGGTGCGTTAGGACACCAAAGAGGTTCATTTACAACTACGTTGTTAACCAGTGATAGGGTAAGGGCTTGAAATTATCCTAAGGGGATTAAAGGTGCATTAGGACACCAAAGAGGTTCATTTACAACTACGTTGTTAACCAGAGATAGGGTAACGACTTGAAATTATCCTAAGGGGAAGGTGTTAGGCACCCATCAGGTTCCACAAGTATGGTTTTCGGCCAAAAAGCTAATTTGTACGACTTAGCAAACAAGCAAATAAAGGCTCAAATAAGAGGGGATTTAAGTCTCAAGCATGCAGAAATTTGAAAATAGTAAAGAAGGTTAGATGTTGAAAGGATTACTATATAAGCATATAATAGGTATCCTAGGTTTATAATAATATGGATCACATCAGTATAATACCCAATTATCACTCCTCGAAGAGGGGCTACAAGTGGTATTAGCGCACTGGTCATCATATCCATATTTACCCTTTTCCACCCCGTAAAGGTAATTAGAGCGAGAGTTGGTCTGGACCTTTATTACATGTTGTTACCCATTCCTTCCTATCAGTCCCGGAGGAATTTAGGACTTCTATTCTATAATGGAGGTGCTAGGCAGACCCTCAAGTTTAAAGGCAAAACACTAAGAGACAAACAAGAAACATATATGAGTGCAATTAAGGGGATAAACATACAGACTGGAAAAGGCTCGAGTACCTCCACACATATTACTCATAAAAAACATCACCCATACACAGTTAAGGTCCAGATTCAGGTTCAAATCTTAAGCATGGTGATGTTTTAGACGTCAATAGCACAGAAGAAGATATGCTACTTTGTGTGGTACCCAATTTTTGAGTGCTATCTCTCTAGAAGAACCTGGTTCTTCTTGGTGTTCCTATTTATACTGTTGCGGAATAACAAAGGCAATAGTGTAAAAACATAGAGATTTTTACGTGAAAAACACCTGGCTCAAAAGGAGAAAAATCCACGACCGACTCCTTAGTATGATTTGCTCAAACTCTTCACTAAAACTCTGAACCAAATGGACTTACAAAATAAACTCTTTTTTAATCCTAGGAATAACTCTAATCCCTTTGTAGTAACTAGCCCCTAGCTAATTTCTACAAGCTTCAAGTTAACTCTAACTTGAGCAATGCGTACCTATTACAATTGCTTATATGAAAGCTGAAAAGATAAAATATTAAAACTCCTACTACAATCAACTAGACTCAATGATGAAAAGATGAAACTGGTTCTTCTAGCCGGTCTGTAGCCTTTGTGTCGCACAATAATTCTGCTTGCAAAATATCTGGGAATTTTTCTTTCAGATCTTCATTCACTTCTGCACTTGTGCGTTCTTTATTCAAGCAAGAATACTTCAATTATTTATAAAGTCAGTTGTTGAGTTTGTCATTCAGTTCTAGTACTACTCTACCTGGGAGAACAAACTCGTATCAAACTCAACTTCCTTCCTTCGTTATTGTCCTTGCTGAATTAAAATTCTATTCTCTTATCAATTTGCGACCTTTTTGCATTAGAAGACACTCTCCTTTTTCATTGATACTTCATAATCGCATTCATATCCTATTCATATAAGGTTTATGTGCCAACACGTCAGGTCAAGTATGTGTGCTCTGATTGACCTTGGTTCAACTGGTCAGACATTTGTCAATCATCAAAACTATGCAGCGACTTGGGTCAACACATGGTATCTAAGTGATAACACAAAGACATATTTATTGCATAACTCAGAGAGCAACACTAATTACAAAGGAGCGTTCTGGTTTTATTTCTTTAACTGATTTCCTAAGGCTTTCCTAGGTGTAAAATGACATGCAGTAGTAGTTATACTAGGTGTTGTTAAGAGAGTATAAATGAAATCCTAAAACATGGTATCTATGGCACAGGTAAGGATGCAAAGTGATGCATATGCAGAGTTCTAAGCAGGATTTCTGAATACTCACAGCATTATGCGTGATTTAAGAATATGCAAGAGTACAGTTTGTTAGTGTTATCCCAGGGATAGGATTTAAAGTGTACATGGCATCATAGAGCATGATTGTAAAGTGCTGGTTATTAACACATTTTTTAACGCAGGATTTTCTAAGTGATATGATATTGAGATGGGCATGCTGAAAACAACGAGTGTAAGTCCTAGGGAACATGATCTCTAATGCATGAAACAAGTCCTAATAATAGTTTCGATTGCGGAAGTAGGAATATAAACCTAATAACATGCTTTCTACCCATTTTAATAGCTAAATCATGCATAATCACCCCTTCCCTTTCCACTATCCACCCCCAAATAGTTGTTTACAACAATTATTACAGGCCATTTGCATGAATTGCATAATCAAATAATGAAAAGAAGAATTTATACTGTAGGGAACCTACTGATAGGCCCAGAACTTCAAGAATCCTCATTGCCATTAGTTCACAGCCTTTCATACAAATCCAGGTGTGTCAGAGTTCCCTAAGGATCTCAAGGGATCCCGGGCAGTGCTCTCACCCAGATTTTCATAACCAAATTGAGTAAGTGCAGTATTGTATGGCCAACCTTTGTGTGTCAAAGTTCATAGGGAGCTCAAGGGTCCCAAAGCAACGTTCACACTAAGGGTTCAGAACATAAAGGTCTAGGAGTATAGTGAGAGTGCTTGACATAGTTTTGAAAGAGTTGAGTTGGAAAACAGTTTGAAAATGAGTAGTTTGAAATAAGCTTTGGAGAACACAAGATTTTGCTTTTAGTGAAAACATTTTGAAAGAAAGGGATTAGGACAATCAACAACTCAGAACCACATCAGCATGCATAGTACATGGGAGTAGTCACAAATAGGGAATAAGGGATTGGGGACAAGTATGCTGCTTATGAAGCAGATTTTGATACAATTTAATACCAGAGAAATACTAAAGTATCACAACACTTTAACAACCACAGAACAATTTTGATAAAGATGTTCAGGCCAGAAACTTAACGGGATCAGATTGAGGGATTCCAAAGAGGAAGTACATAACAAAAAGAGTTACACACAGGTCCAGGGGAAAGGGTTACAACATATGTTTAGAATTACATGTAACTAGGTGACACAAATACATGCTTATAGTGTCCTGGGGATTAGGGGTAAGGCAGAGTCCTAGTGAAACATATAAGAAGGCAGTAAAACATGTTGAAACTAAAGGGAAAACGATAATCACATTGGTAAAATAACAAATTGGCATGCTAATTGCAATGTAGACAGTAGAACCACAAGTAGAAGCATAATAGAAACAAAAGAAATCACAATATTAAAGAGGCATGTTGTTTTTGATGCTTTAAGTTAAACTGAAAATCATACCAGTTAAATGAGAGAATAAGTGCAGAGTGAGGAGTAGTAGAGTGTATAGTTGAGTGCAGAGCAGTAGAGTGTATAGTTTCTCAGTCTTGGCTTGCAGTCGACTGAGAATAGCAAGTAACCAACAAGAATAAAAAGAGAGAATATGTGTGTGTCTAAGAGAGTTCAGAACAATAATTGTTTGTGTCCTGGTGTTAGTGAAAGATTAGAGTATTTATAGCTTTTCAAAACGAGTAGAAAATAAGGTAACAAGTACTTATTAATCAATAAATATTCAATTAGAATCAATCACAGACCTGGACTCCCTTTAATTAGGGAGTCCTAGTTCAAACGGTCATACTTGGTGTCACATAAGGAAATAATCAATCATGAGATAAGTAAGAGTAGTCTAGGCATGTAGCATGTGATAAAGGCTAAATACATGATTTTATATAAGGATAATATATACTGCTTATTTAACAGCAAGTTGAAACACATAAATAAGGTTGGATACCTTTTAATTTTAACTAATCAATCGTAGGAATCGCGGATGGGATTAAAGTCACAGGGAATCAGTCCTAATTAAGGAAAGTATCACAAAAATAAGGAAATAATTTGAAAATCAGTAAAGAGTTCTAAGGAAAATACAAAAAATCACATTTATAAGGAAAATATCATAGTTCTACGGAAAATACACAGAACAAATAGAGAGTATTATGAAACAATCAATAAAAATGAATAATTAGACCTATTAAAAGATAAATAGCACATGTTGAACAAAAATCAGAGAAACCCTAAGCAAGTAGTCAGAGGAACAGTAGAGATTCGAAAACCCTAACAACAAATTAGAGCAGGAAGCACATATAACATACATGAAAGCCCAGGAAGTTAATAAGAGACACACAAACAACATCATAAATAGACTCGCACTTCCAAATCGAACCCAGAAGTATTAGGTTTTCTTAAAAAATGAATCGAACAAAAAGAAATGCTCAGGTGATGTTTAAACATGCTGAAATTACAAATTAATTACTAAAAATCAGAAAGAAATCGTTTTGCAAAAGGGTTTTGAAACCCTAGTTTGGAAAATGAGTAAATCGTTTGAAATCAAGAAATCTTTTGAGGAAAACATGTGAAAACATCAAAATATCGATAGATCTGTTACAGATCTGGAAAGATCGAATGGCTTTAAGGTTAGGGTTTCCAAAGATAACCTAGAGAAGAAGAAGAAAACCCAAAATCTTACCGGCTTTTAACTGGATGGTGATAGATCTTACTTGAACATCCATAGATGGCCGGAAAGATGGCATGAGACCGGAGACGGGAGTCGAACCACCTCTGGTTCACTTGAGAATCCCCAAACGGTTACACAAGGCGAAGGATGGAGCCATAAGGCTGGTGAGAGGTGAGACCCCCATGGTTTCCAACGAGGAGGTGGCCGGAGAAGGGAGGAGATAGGTTTAGCAGGTGAAGCGTTTAGAGGGATAGCGGAGAGGATTCAGAGAGACGATTGAGTTATAAATGAGAGGGGTCAATTATACGGGGATGGTAGTCATGTAGGTCTTAATTTGGTAAGGATTAATCTGGTCTGTTGATGAAAAATGATCAACAGCCTAAATTAAAGGGGAATTGGGTCGGGTGGATTTAAGGTTTGGGCCTGGTATTTTGTAAAGACTGGGCATAGGTTATTAGGCTAATTAAATGGGTAGGGGTCCGGAATTAATTAGGCAAGAATTAAAATAAATGTGGCTAATTGTTAAATACCCCTAAAATATAGATAAATAATTTATAAAAATAGCTAAAAAATATAATAATTGAAATTGATTCTTAATAAATTAAATTGAAAAGATTAACGAGTATTTAAAAATACAAATGACTACATGCTGAGTAAAAATAGCGTAAACATATAATTAGGCCATAATTGCTAAGGTATTGTGTTTATAGCCAAATAGTGTCAATTTGGCTGATTGTAAAATAATTTTGTCTTAATAAGACCCTAAATAATAAATTAAATCAAGAAATAATTTTGAAATTGTTTGTAGTGCAATTTAGTAATTAATTATCGAAAATAAAATGCTGGATAAATTAAAAATAAATTAATAAAATATAGGAAAATTATATAAAAATACCAATTGCTATGAAAGCATGAGTTTGAAGGTATATATGCAAACTAAAAATATTTTTAGAAAAAAATGGGTATCAACAACTGCCCCTCTTTACCCGGGAAGGATGAAAGAGTTGTCGGGTAAAGATATGATGGCCAATTTTGACCGAGCGAAATGATTTGGAGAGATTTAGGCCGCACCTGGCTTATGAGTTTCCTACATATCCCTGGTTTTACAAGAATCAGGCCGTATGTAGTTCAGGAGTCATCGACAAAGTATACCAATAAAGTTTTACAAGAACGGACGCAAAGTATAGGGTTAGGTGCACAAACGGCTTATGGGGTTGTTAGGAGAATTAGAGCGGGACCGCTCCTACCTGGATGGCCGTTTGCTCACCGGATTACCTACAAATAAATAATAGAAGCATATATTGCACGTAATTCAAACATGATGCAAATTCCCGTTGGACCATGAAAAATGTCTTCGGACGGTTAAGGATGACGTCCTCATACCATGATTTCATGGGCTATGATTTGCTTGATGCAAGATTCGGAGGCCATGAAAATGATGTTCTCGGGCCGTGAGGATGATGCCTCCGAACCATGATGCCTTTGAGTAATGATATGCAAAGGTTGAAAGAGATCCTCAAGCCATGGCATGGTGTTCTCGGGCCACGAAAATGGTTCCTCCGAATGATGACGCCTTTGGATGAGTTGGGGATATTTCAGCCCATGAAGATGCAATAGTATGATGCTGACAAGGCAGATCTTAGTCTTGCAAATTGACGGGCAGAGCTTAGCCCGTAGAAAAATCAAAATAAATAGTGCTAGAGATAGCGTTCGAGGAAAAAGTAAATTGGGGGCAAGGCTTAACCTCGAAAGCCAGAAAAGTAGCCTTATGCAAGTGGAAGGCAGAATGGTAGCCTTATGCAAAAAATGCAGATGGAGGTAGAGGTTAACCTCGAAAGGCAGAATGGTAGCCTTATGCAAAGATGCATTGCAGATGGAGACAACGTTTAGTCTCGGAAGGCAGAATGGTATCCTTATGTAAAAAATGCAGATGGAGACATCGTTCCGTCTCTGAAGGCAGAATGGTAGCCTTATGCAATGTAGATGGGGGTAGAGCTTAACCTCGAAAGGCATAATGGTAGCCTTATGCAAAGATGCAATGCAGATGGAGACAACGTTTAGTCTCAGAAGGCTGAATGGCAGCCTTATGCAAAAAATGCAGATGGAGGTAGAGCATAACCTCGAAAGGCAGAAAAGTAGCCTTACGCAGGAAATAAAATGACAGTATGAATTCTTAGCAAGTAATAGGTTGCGATATTGTGATTATTGAGGGCATTGTCACCGCGAAGCATTAAGGCATGTGCGAATGTCGGCAAGTGCAACACTTTTGAGAGTAGTATTTTGAAAAAACAATGTCCCCTGGGTGGACAGTTTGTTTAGGGATTTTGCAACCTTAGTGCCTGCATACAAAGAAAAATTGTGAGTTATGTAAGGGGAAGGTGAGTTCGTATCCCCGCTGACTTTGATTGACTTGTTCAGCTTGATCTGATAGCTTTCTGTATTATTGGGGTACCGCTGCTAAACAAAGATATTTCAAGAACAAACATGCATGATTTTGTAAAAGCGTAATGTATAATTAAAAAAATAATTTTGGGATGAACCGATGACTGTGACACGGCTCGGGACATTGCAACCTCTTCTGTTACGAAATTTTGAGGGCCCTCCTTAAAATTCTGCCCCAATTTGATGGGTTGACGTTTCTGACTGCTGCTCAGGCGGAGATCGACTGAACTTGCTTCAGAATTTTGAGGGTCCTCCTCAAAATTCTGCGCCAGTTTCCAATTTCAGGGAAAAGTGAGATTTTTATTGAATTGTGACCGAACCCATAGGTCTGCCTACGTGTCCCCTCTTAAACGGGAATTAGGTCAGGCGTAGTTCAATTTACATCATCATTGAGAAAGCATAATATTACACATAGTAGCGTTTGACTGCATCTGAATTGATTGGCTTTGGCAAGACTTCTCCGTCCATTTCTGCGAGTATAAGTGCTCCTCCTGTCAGTACCCGGTAAACCATGTACAGACCCTGCCAGTTGGGAGAGAACTTCCCTATAGCTTCGTCTTGATGTGGAAAGATCTTCTTTAGCACCAGCTGCCCTGTTGTGAACTGTCTCTGCTTGACTTTCTTGTTGAAGACTCTGGACATTCTGTTCTGATAGAGTTGACCATGACAGACTGCATTCATTCTCTTTCCGTCTATGAGGGCTAGTTGCTCAAAATGGCTCTTTACCCATTTTGCGTCGTTGAGCTCAGCTTCTTGTATAATTCTTAGAGATGGAATCTCGACTTCGGTAGGAATAACAGCCTCAGTACCATAAACTAGCATGTAGGGAGTTGCGCCTATTGAGGTGCGAACTGTTGTGCGATATCCCAATAAGGAAAATGATAACTTCTCGTGCCACTTCTTGTGCCTTTCTATCATATTTTTAGTATCTTCTTGATGTTTTTGTTGGCGGCTTCTACAGCTCCATTCATCTGAGGTCTGTAAGATGTGGAATTCTTGTGTTTGATGTTGAAATCCTCGCACATATCTTTCATCAGGTCACTGCTGATATTGGATCAATTGTTGGTGATGATTGACTCAGGAATCCCGAATCGAAAAACAATACAGTCGCGGACAAAGTCTGCCATGACTTTCTTAGTCACTGCTTTGTAGGATGCCGCTTCGACCCATTTGGTAAAATAACCGATGGCTACCAGAATGAAGTTGTGTCAGTTGGAGGCGGCAGACTCGATTGGTCAAATAATGTCCATGCCCCAGGCAGCGAACGGCCATGGTGAGGTTGTTGTGTTGAGCTTATTTGGAGGTATCTTTATCATATCTGCGTGTATCTGACAACGGTGTATTTTCTTGACATACTGGATGCAATACGTTTCCATAGTCATCCAAAAGTAACCAGCTCATAGTATCTTCTTTGCTAGAACAAAACCGTTCATATGTAGGCCACAAGTCCTAACATGAATCTCTTCTAGCAGCTTGGATGTTTCCTTTGTGTTGACACAACGTAATAATCCCAAATCGGGAGTCCTCCTACATAGGATTCCTCCGTTGTGAAAGAAATTGTTTGATAGTCTTTGAAGTGTGCGTTTCTTAGTGGGATTCGCAAGCTCCGGGTAATCTCTTTTCGCCAAATACTCTTTAATGTCATGAAACCAAGGATTTCCGTCTGCTTCCTCTTCGACACGGGCACAATAAGCTAGCTGATTATGGATCTCTTATGGGAATATGATCAATGAAATTCTTGTCCGGGAGTTGGATCATTGAGGACAAAGTAGCCAATGCATTGGCGAACTCATTCTGGATTCTGGGGATATGCCGAAATTTTGTCTTTGTGAACCTTTTTCCTAATTCCTGTACGTGGAGCAGATACAGCAGTATCTTGGAATTCTTGGGAGCCCACTCTCCTTGTACCTGATGTACTAGAAAATTTGATTCACCAATCACTAACAACTCATGGACGTTCATGTCAATGGCAATGTTGAGCCCTAAGAGATAGGATTCATACTCTGCCATATTGTTGGTGCAGGGGAATCTGGGTTTAACTGATATCGAATAATACTGACCGGTTTCTCATATTAGGACTGCTCCAATGCCAATTCCCTTGAAGTTCACTGTTCCATCGAAGAACATTCTCCAACTGTCATAGGATTCTGCAATGTCTTCTCCTATTAATGATACCTCTTCATTAGGGAAATACATTTTCAGAGGTTTGTATCCTCCTTCTACAAGGTTCTCAGCAAGATGGTCTGCTAGTGCTTGTCCCTTGACCGATTTCTGAGTCACATAGATAATATCGAACTCACTCACCAGGATTTGCCACTTGGATAGCTTGCCCGTGGGCATGGGCTTCTGAAAGATGTACTTCAATGGATCCATCCTCGATATGAGATACGTTGTGTAGGCACAGAAGTAATGCATCAGCTTCTGGGCTACCCAAGCCAAAGCACAACACGTGCATTCCAATAGAGAATTGGCATCCTACGAAGTGAACTTCTTGCTGAGATAATAAATGGCTTGCTCTTTTCTTTCTGTTTCATCGTGCTGCCCCAGTATGCCTTGATATTGTCTAAAGACTTTTGACAATCATCGGTCCACTTTGTTGCGGCGTCCTTCTTCAGCATCTTAAAGATCGGCTCACAGATAACTGTAGAATGTGCTATGAATCGGCTGATGTAATTAAGTCTCTCCAATAAACTCATCACATCTTTCTTGTTCCTTGGCGTTGGTAGTTCTTGAATGTCTTTGACCTTTGACGGATCCAATTCTATCCCTCGGCGGCTGACAATAAACCCGAGCAACTTTCCAGTAGGAACCCCGAATGCACTTTGCGGGATTCAGCTTCAGATTGTATCTCTGCAACCTTTTGAAGAACTTTCTCAAATATTCCATATGTTCAGTGGATTTCCTAGACTTGATAATAACATCATCCACGTATACATCGATCTCCTTGTGAATCATGTCGTGAAAGATGGTGGTCATAGCCCTCATGTAGGTGGCCCCTACATTCTTCAAGCCGAAAGGCATCATCTTGTAACAGTACACTTCCTATGGAATAATAAAAGTCGTTTTGTCAGCATCTTCCTAATCCATCCTGATCTGATGATAACCAGCGAAGCAATCCACGAATGATTGTAGTTCATGTTTGGCGTAATTATCGATCACGATATGTATATTTGGCAAAGGTAAGTCGTCTTTCAGACTAGCCCGATTGAGATCCCGGTAGTGGACACAGAATCTGAACTTTCCATCCTTCTTTGGTACTGGCACAATGTTGGCTAACCATGTCGGGTACTCAACTACCCTGAGAACCTTGGCATTGATCTGCTTGGTGACTTTTTCTTTCATTTTTAAACTCATGTCGGGTTTGAACTTCCTAAGCTTTTGTTTTACCGGGGGACACATTGGATTGGTTGATAATTTGTGAGCCACAATAGACGTACTTAGACCAGTCATGTCGTCATACGACCAGGCGAACATGTCCTTATACTCCTTTAGAAATTCTGCGTATTCTTTCTCTTTTGACAGCGACAAATTAATGTTGATTCGTGTTTCTTTGATGTTTTCTGAATCTCCCAGGTTGATGGTTTCAGTCTCTTCCAGGTTGGACATAGGTCAATTCTCAAAGTTCTCAACTTCTTTAACAATCTCGTCAAGTATGTAATCCTCTTTTGAATCTACGTCTGTTTGCTGCGTTGTCTCGTTGCATGTCACAGTCAACGATTCATCAAGACAGGTAACAGTAATGTTGTATAGGTAAAGCAATGAGAGAAGAATGATAGCAATAAATATTGATTCATAAGAAAAATAAAAAATATTTTTGATAAACTTAACGATTTTTTTCAACATTGAAGATCTTATTGCAGGAATAAAAATGCGGAAAAGGAAATCATTTTGTAAAGAAAATAGTGAATAATGCTTGTTTTATTCTTGCTACCCCGAGGCTCGTCGGGCTTTGGTTGTCCTGACAGTCTAATTCTTGAGGTATGTCCCTTTGCTTACAGCCTTTATAAAAGGGCCTTCCTCTCCCTCCTCCTCGAGAATAACACAACAGTTCATATCATTGTCCTCCAGAAACAAGTTCCTCATCGGCATGTTGGAAGGTCTGCTCCAGATGTTGTATTGATTGCTCCAAAGTGTAATAAGGACCGCGCCATGGTGGAGACTAGTTTTTGAATTCTTCCCAAGTGTATTCATATCCCAAACCGAAAGTGGTGCCGTGCTTCTTGAGTCTGATAGGTTTGGAGATCCTCTGAATGTTCTTGCCGAGCCCTTTACTTGGCTTGTACCCTTGCCAATTCATCATACTTGAGATCTTGCTATCCCACCACTTGTCTTTGTCGATAGTGTTGACCCGTTCAATGTGGTGGTTAGTTTATCCACCCAACTTCTTTCTTCCTTCAATAACAAGAATAGTCTGGCGATTGTAAATACGGTTGCTACCGTCACCAGGAATAATCACCTCTTGGTGCTTCCACTCGAACTTCACTGCCTGATGTAGCGTTGATGCTACGGCCCCAGCAGCATGGATCCAGGATCGTCCCAATAACAGATTGTAGGATGCTGACACATCTATCACTTGGAAGTCCACCTTGAACCAGGTTGGCCCCATTTGCAAGCATAGGCTGATCTCACAAATGGTGGACCTCTGAGATCCATCGAAGGCCTTCTTTGATGACCCAAAAGTTCATCCCATATTTTCTAGATAATTTTATGTTTCGAGGTCGTGAAAACCTCCTTTTATCTCATCTCTATTTGCATGCGCAGCCCGGGCGTGTAGCAGGGAAGCCTTTATGTGTCAAACTGATAAAAATGACAATTTTGTATTGGAAAATTTAATAAAGTTGACTTCGGTCAACGTTTTTGGTAAACGGACACGGACCCATGATTTGACGGTCCCGGAGGGTCCGTATGAAAATATGGAACTTGGGCGTATACCGGGAATCAAATTCCGAGGTCACAAGTCCGAGAAATGAAATTTTAAAGAAAATTATTTTCTGAAAAATTATAAAGGCTTTTGAAAATGAAATTTGATGTGAAACCTGTGTTATCGGGCCCGTATTGTGGTTCCGGAGCCCGGAACAGGTTCAATACGGTTATTATGTGTAATATGTGAAATTTGGTAAGAAACGGACTTGGTTTGACGTGTTCCGGATCAAAAATGGGAAATTTGAAAGTTTATGAAGTTTTGAAATATTCTATTGATTTTGACGTTTAATTCGAAGTTTTTGATGTTAATTTGGTGATTTGATTACACGAATAAGTCTGTAGGATGTATTTGAGGTTGTGCGCATATTTGGTTTTAACCCTCGAGGGCTGGGGTGACTTTCGGGTAGGTGTCAGAGTGCAAAACTTAGGAAACATCTGGTGTAAAATAAGTTTTCTGATGTCTGGTGTGCTACACTATGTGATCACATATGTATAGTTGCGATCGCATAGTAGTGTGAGTGTGTGTGTGTGTGTGGGGGGGGTGAGACTGTTTCCCTATGCGATCGCATAGGCCTAGTTGCGATCACATAAGGGGGTTAGGCAAGATAGGGGAGGTTGGGTAGTACCCTGTGCAGTCGCACCTCCTGATACGCGATCGCAGTGCTTGGGGTGNCTGGGTAGTACCCTGTGTGGTTGCACCTCCTGATACGTGATCGTAGTGCTTGGAGTCCAGTCCTCTATGCGATCGCATGCACCCCTCCACGATCACATAGTACCTTTTTGGCAAGCAACATTTTTCTTCTATGCGATCGCATCCCTGTGTCCGCAATCGCAATGCTTTAAATCACTGGGCAGACTATAAACTTCCAAAAATCGGGGTTTCACCATTTTTTACATATTTTGACTTATAGAACTCGGTTTTGGGCGATTCTTTGAGGGTTTTCCACACAAATCGAATGGGTAAGTGTTCTTCCACAAGAATTAATTATATTTCATGAATTAGTTCTTGTTTTCATCTTTTAAGTTGTGTTTTGGTTTGACGGAATTGTGGGTTTTGAAAGAAAATTTCTAAAATTAAAAATCATATTTTGAAGAATTAAATGATATCGGAATTTGATAAATTTAGTATGGTTGAACTCGTATCAGAATGGGTAATCAGATTTTGTAAAATTTGTCAGGCTCCGAGGTGCAGGCCCCGGGGGTCGACTTTTGGGTCGATTTTTATAAATTTGCAAAGCTTGAAACATTATTATTCGGAATCGTTACTTATATGTTTTATATGTATTTTGAAGTAGATTTAGTTGATTTTGAGCCATCCGGAAGCCTTTCCGTCCGAGAAGTCTATTTTGGGGTACTGGGTTGTCGTCTTTGACGTATCTTGCCAAACCTTGTGTGGGGGAACTACCCCTTAGGATTGAGTCTACTTTTTTGATTTTAGTCCATGTATATGAGGTGACGAGTGCGTACCCGGACTTATTTTCAATTAGATTGGAAGGTTCTTATATTACCTGTGTATGATTTGTAATTTTTACATTTGAATCCTTGGTTGTTAATTTCATCCCTTCCTATTTAAATTAGGGTTATTTGTTTTTGGATTCCTTCGTTGGCCATTTGACTTTACTTGACTTAACCAAATATTCTACTTCTCTCATCATCATGCTATATGTTCTTCCTAGCTTGCCTAGTTGACTATAGTTAGTGTCATCTAGCCTTATAGTTGACTAGCCGTAGTTGAAACATCTATTCGTTGGAGTCAAGCATGCCCATGAGTCTTACATTGTGATTTTATGACTATTCCCATAAGTGCTACTTAGGTCTAATTGCTAGACATTTATGTTATTGGTATTTCCTTGATATTGCCTATTACTAGGCCTTTGTTGAAGTTGAGTCTATTCCGTGAAGTTAACTGTTTAGGTGAGATTGGTCATAGTTGTCCTCCCTTACCGGGATTGCATGTTTTCTCTTATTTTTTTGTTGTTGATGATGTTGTTTTCCATGTTGACTCCCTTGTCGGGATGTTATGGTTTCTATTACTGTTTATGTTGTTAATGATATTTTTTGGATTGTTGACTCCCTCGCCGGGATGTTGTGATTTATGGTTCTTATTGTTGATTTCCCTTGTTATTTTGCTGTTTATGTTATTTTAGCACAAGGGGGCATTTCGTGCCGAGTATTGGTGAGGTTATGCACGAGGGGACATTATGTGCCGAGCGTTTATTTATTTATTGCACGAAGGGACATTCTGTGCCGAGTGTATGTGAGGTTATGCACGAGGGGACATTCCGTGCCGAGCATTTATTTATTTATTGCACGATGGGACATTCCGTGCAGAGTGTATGTGAGGTTATGCACGAGGGGAGATTCTGTGTTGAGTGTTTATTTATTTATTACACGAGAGGACATTCCGTGCTAAGTGTTTATTTATTTATTTCACGAGAGGACATTCTGTGCCGAGTATTTGTGAGGTTATTCATGATGGGACATTCTGTGCTGAGTGCTTATGCATTATTATTTTCTGTTGTTCTTATTTTATATTTACATCACTTGTTTTTGTGAGGATGAGTAAAGCACAAAGGGCGATGCTCTGCACTTGTTTTGGTGAGGATGAGAGTAAAAGCACGAAGGGTGATGCCGTGCACTTGTCTTTGCATTTTATTCTGTTGTCCTAAATTTGGATATTCCTACCGATCTCGTACTGCATTTATTGGCAAGATTTGATATTCCTCTTGAGTAGCATGGAAATTTCTTAGTTACGGGCTGAGTTCCGGTGGATAAATCTTGAGAAGATTTTTAATCAAGGTATTTTTATTGAAAAGTATTATTGAAAAAGCATTCGTTTTGAAATGATTATATTTGAATGACTTTTACATCGAGAGTATATTTGAAAAGTACTTGTCTTGCCTAAAATGATATTTGGAAGTCATTTATTGGGAAATCATCTTTGATAAGTTTCATATGTTTAAGGAAACTATGTTTTACGTAATTCTCTCTATTAAATATACTTATATCTACTTTTGAAGAAGGTATGTTTTCAAAGGAAAACCTTCCATACTAAAACGATTTCATTTGCAAAGGTTTTTCATATTAACTATTGTTTAAAGATTTCTACCACTTATGTATTTTAATAGCTAAGACCCATTGTGAACAAACCGACGTGGAGTTGAGTTATTGGTGTTCCCTATTGTGTTGTGTTTCCTTTGATTCGGCTTGTTTTACTGTCCATCTTTCTGTGTATTTTTGTACTATTTTGTGATTGATTTCTGTAATTTCCTTCTGCTTTATATTGTCATTGTTGTGAATTATTCCGTGAAGTCTTAGATAGATGTAACGTTCGGACATTTCTATATTCCTCTTATTTATTTTGTAGACCAGTGGTGTCTACACTATTCCTCATCAGTACTCCACCGAGGTTAGTCTTTATACTTACTGGGCACCGCTGTGGTGTGCTCGTACTACAGTTCTACAAATATTTTTGTGCAGATCCAGGTATATATTGTAGTATTTGTGTGGATGATTGCCGAGGAGACTCAAGGTAACCTGCTGCTACGTTCGCAGGCGTCGGAGTCACCTTCTTTGTATTTATTATTCATACACTGTTGTATCTATTTCCAAGCTGCTGTACTTAGAAGTTGTAGAAGATTCATAGAGCTTATGACTTGTACTACCGGTTTTGGGAAAGTTTGTACATTCTATTAAGATTCTATATCAAGACTGTTAGTTTTCCCTTTTATTATTGTTATGATCAATAACTGTTAGGCTTACCTAGTCCCTAACACTAGGTGCCATCACGTTACCCAACAGAGGGAATTTTGGTCGTGACAAGTTGGTATCAGAGTTGTAGGTTCATAGGTACTACGAGTCATAAGCGAGTTATAGTCTTGAGGATCGGTACAGAGACGTCTGTACTTATCTTCGAGAGTCTACGGAACTATTAGGACAATTTCACTTTATTCATTCTTATCATGAGAGTTTATTGATCTTAAAGTTTGAAATTATCGTTCCATTCTCTCACCGATTGTGAGGACACGAGCAACGGTTCGTGATGATGTTATCCCAAATCAAACATTGCAATGGTCAGAGACAGAGGGAAACGAGGAGTATGTGTCGAAGTTAAGATGCCTACCAGAGCAGCCGTTGAGGAGTCGCAAGTAGTTCTAGTTGGGGGACAGGTACTGGGGGTGCCTGTTGCTACCCCGGAACTCAGTAGGCCTGGGTATAGTTCTGAGTATAATTGGTACATCGACTCGGGCAGGATTGATTCTAGTGCACCAGTTGCGTCACAGAT
The DNA here is from genome assembly GCA_005239505.1 of Nicotiana paniculata. Lineage (NCBI taxonomy): Eukaryota > Viridiplantae > Streptophyta > Magnoliopsida > Solanales > Solanaceae > Nicotiana > Nicotiana paniculata. The sequence goes on along the minus strand of ML347144.1, from coordinate 117,480 downwards.
TAGGGGAAGAGTTCAGACTCCCACCGTCTGCACTCCAGAGTAGCGAGATCATAGTGGTCAGGTTCCAGTTGTCATGGAAGCACGACATCTGGTTTTAGTTCAGCCGTGGTTAGGATAGCAGCATCGGAGGAAGAATACCTTGAACTTGAGAGGTACAGGAAGTACCACCCTTCTATCTTTTAGTGGATTGGCGGAAAATGGTGCCTAGGGTTTCTGGGAGGAGTGTCACTATATTCTTCGTACTTTGGGTAATGTGGAGACGAGCGGGATTGCCTTGTCACGTCTCAGGTTTTGAGTAGTGGGTGGATCAGTGGTTGCGGCATATGAGTTGGGGTGACCTGGCCAAGTTAGCTTCACTAGCATGGATTCAGTTTTCGGAGATGCTTTGAGGAAGGTTGCACCTCAGTTCCTTTGAGGATGTCCGACGCGCGGAGTTTGAGCAGTTGCATCAGCACATTGTGTCACTATTGGAGCATGCCGTTAGATTCAGTGAGTGGGCCAGACATGCACCTCGTTTGGTATTTTCAGTTAGGATATGGTCCGTAGAGTTTTGAGAGATTCATGCATGGTATTCGGTTTAGCGGGACTCGAGAGCTAGAGTAGGATGCCTCGTTTCAGCAGGCAGTAGGGATCGCTCGCCGGTTCATGTGGGACCGGGAGCGAGAGGACATGCGAGATCAGAGAGAGAGTTTAGGGAGGCAACGAGGCCACGTAGATTGGAGGAATCTACTTGGTCCGTATTATGGGGCAAGGTACGACACGGTAGAAGTTTTGTAGGTCAACCAGTTCAGTTTGCATTACCAGCTTCGCATGGGATTTCAGGTAATCATGGGTCTGAAAGGATTCATATTGTGTGTTTTTCCACAGCCATGTCGGCAGCGAGATTTTTTCAGTGTGGAGATGTTAGCCATAGGGCAAGAGATTTTCCCAGCATTCAGGTAGGTGTGTGGTAGCAAGGTATTCAGACGAGTAGAGGGTGCCTAGGAGGGGGAGGCCCGACCCATTGATGTGTTGCATATAGTAGGACGGAGGCCGATGTACTAGATATTATCACACACGTATGTTTTGATGTGTTACAGGGGGCACAAATTGTATTTCATTATAGCTCTGCTGGTCCTGACGAGTTCCCTTATTTGTTGTTTCATTTATGAGTGAGTTCCATGTTTTGCACTCTATTTTGTGTTTACTCCTGTTGGGAGATTCTATGAGTAGTAGCCCGTGTCTATCATTGTTTTATTCATTCTTGATAATAGTGACACTGGCAGTAAGTCCTTGTTGTTCTTCGTGGTAAGCTTTATGTGATATTCCTGAGTATTTGTTTATGAGTAGTGATTTGATACCCCGTCGATATGTGAGATCTGCTAGCATTATGATTTTATCAGTTGTGATGAATTAGTGTAGCAATTTCAATTGGTATGATATATTTTCGGTATGGGATTCAGAGTTGAGGACGAGGTCCTCGTGATATTTTTTATTCGATATGTTTGGGCCTGGCTGAGTACCGTGGTGGAAATTTTTATCATGATGGAATTCCTGTGGTTTGTTCATATGCTTTGTTTCTTCCTTGTTATATTGCTTTTGGCATGTCAGTATTGATAGAGAGTTGTGCCTATGGGCTTGTTTGATAGTTCCTTTATATGTTTCTATTTTCATATTCAATCATTTCGTTATGTGTCTCTTTAGTTTAGTTTGCGGGATGTGTGCCCGGTAGTGGTAAATGTGGCTCGGTCTTTCGGTTGCCTAATAATGAAGTCTTCGTATTCATTACATCATTATCAGCGTTATGGGGTTTGGAAACACAGTTCTTTATTATGTGGGGCTGACTGCCAATGTCGAGTTGATTTCGGGCAACTATTGTGATCAAATGTGTTATATGAGCCTATATGTGATGTAATATGTCGTGTGGTCGTTCCTTGTGGGTGTAGCCATGAGTTGATCCAGCTGCTTGAGGTTAATGATGGATATGGATTTAGAATCGGGTCTTTTGTAAATGAATAGATGGTGAGAAGTAGAGGTATGCGGCTTATCGGTGGTGATGTGAAGGCTATATTGCGTTTGTGATTGTATCGTCGGGCTTATGAGGGTTTGGGTGACGTGGGATCACCCGCGGGTATGTGTTAGAAGTGTACTATCAGTGATTGGATGAGTTAAGGTGAATCTTGGCACGTTCGAGGACGAACGTTTGTTTAAGAGGGGGACGATGTGATGACCCAAAAGGTCATCCCGTATTTTCTAGCTAATTATGTGTTCCGATGTCGTGAAAACCTCCTTCTATATCACCTTGATTTGCGTGTAGTCAGGAAGCCTTTATGTGAAAATTTGATAAAAATGATAATTTTGTATTAGAAAATTTTATAAAGTTGACTTCGGTCAACGTTTTTGGTAAACGGACCCGGACCCGGACCCATACCCGTGATTAGACAGTCCTGGAGGGTCCGTAGGAAAATATGGGACTTGGGCAAACGCCCGGAATCGAATTCCGAGGTCCCAAGTCCAAGAAATGAATTTTTAAAGAATATTATTTTCTGAAAAATATAAAGGCTTTTCAAAATGAAATATGATGTGAAACATATGTTATCGGGCCCGTATTATGGTTCCGGAGCCCGGAACAGGTTCAATATGGTTATTATGTGTTATATGTGAAATTTGGTAAGAAACAGACTTGGTTTGACGTGTTCCAGATCAATAATGGGACATTTGAAAGTTTATGAAGTTTTGAAATATTTCATTGATTTTGAGGTTTAATTCGAGGTAATTGATGTTAATTTTGTGATTTGATTACACGAATAACTCCGTACGATCGCATAGTAGTATNGGGGGGGGGGGGGTGAGATTGTTTCCCTATGCGATGGCATAGGCCTAGTAGTGATCGCATAAGGGGGTTAGGCAAGATGGAGGGTGGGGGTGGGTAGTACCCTATGCGGTCGAACACCTCCTGATAAGCGATCGTAGTGCTTGGGGTCCAGTCCTCTATGCGATCGCATACACCCCTCGGCAATCGCATAGTACCTTTTTGTCCAGCAGCATTTTTCTTCTATGCGGTCGCATCGTTGTGTCCGCGATCGAAATGCTTTAAATCACTGGGCAGAATATAAACTTCCAAAAATCGGGGTTTCACCATTTTTGACATATTTTGACTTCTAAAACTCAGTTTTGGACGATTCTCTGAGGGTTTTTCACACAAATCGAATGGGTAAGTGTTCTTCCATTAGAATTATTATATTTCATGAATATGTTCTTTTTTTCATCATTTAATTTGTGTTTTGAGTTGAGGGAATTGCGGGTTTTGAAAGAAAATTTCTAAAATGAAAAATCATGTTTTGAAGGACCAAATGGTATCGGAATTTGATAAATTTAGTATTGTTGAACTCGTATCGGAATGGGTAATCCGATTTTGTAAAATTTGTCGAGCTCCGAGGTGCGGGCCCGAGGGGTCTAATTTTGGGTCGATTTTTATAAATTTGTAAATATTGAAACTTTATTATTCGGAATCGTTCCTTATACATTTCATATATATTTTGAAGTTGTTTTAGTTGATTTTGAGCCGTCCGGAGGCCTTCCGCTCGATATTTGAGTACCGGGTTATCGTCTTTGAGGTAAGTATCTTGCCTAACCTTGTGTGGGGGAACTAACCCTTAGGATTGAGTCTTCTTTGTTGATTTTAGTCTGTGTATAAGAGGTGACGACTGCGTACTCGGACTTATTTGCAATTAAATTGGCCTTTTAGGATTCGTAGGTTCTTATATTACTTGTGTATGATTTGTAATTGTTACATTTGAATCCTTGGTTGTTAATTTCATCCCTTCCTGTTTAAATTAGGATTATTTTTTTTTGGATTCCTTCGTTGGCTATTTGACTTTACTTGAATTAACCTAATATTCTACATCTCTCATCATCATGCTATATTTTCTTCCTAGCTTGCCTGATTGACAATTATTAGTGTCATCTTGCCTTATAGTTGACTAGTCGTAGTTGGAATATCTATTCATTGGAGTCAAGCATGCCCGTGAGTCTTACGTTGTGATTATATGACTATTCCCTTAAGTGCTACTTATGTCTAATTGTTAGACATTTATGTTATTGGTATTTCCTTGATATTGCCTATTATTGGGCCTTTGTTGAAGTTGAGTCTATTCCGTGAAGTTAACTATTTAGGTGAGATTGATTATAGTTGTTCACCCTTGCCGGGATTGCGTGGTTTCTCTTATTATTCCGTTGTTGATGATGTTGCTTGCCTTGTTGACTCCCTTGCCGGGATTTTACGGTTTCTATTACTGTTTATGATGTTAATGATATTGTTTGTATTGTTGACTCCTTTGTCGGGATGTTGTGATTTATGGTTCTTATTGTTGATTCCCCTTGTTATATTGTTGTTTATGTTATTTTAGCATGAGGGGGCATTCCGTGCCGAGTATTGGTGAGGTTATGCACGAGGGGACATTCCATGCCGAGCGTTTATTTATTTATTGCACGAGGGGACATTCTGTGGCGAGTATTGGTGAGGTTATGCATGAGTGGACATTTCATGCCGAGCGTTTATTTATTTATTGCACGAGGGGACATTCTGTGATAAGTGTTTATTTATTTATGCAGGAGGGGACAGTCCGTGCTGAGAGTTTATTTATTTATTGCACGAGGGGACATTCCGTGCTGAGTGTATGTGAGGTTATGCACGAGGGGAGATTCCATGCCGAGTGTTTATCTATTTATTTCATGAGAGNGGGCCTTTGTTGAAGTTGAGTCTATTCCGTGAAGTTAACTATTTAGGTGAGATTGATTATAGTTTTTCGCCCTTGCCGGGATTGCGTGGTTTCTCTTATTATTCCGTTGTTGATGATGTAGTTTTCCTTGTTGACTCCCTTGCCGGGATTTTAGGGTTTCTATTACTGTTTATGATGTTAATGATATTGTTTGTATTGTTGACTCCTTTGCCGGGATGTTGTGATTTATGGTTCTTATTGTTGATTTCCCTTGTTGTATTGTTGTTTATGTTATTTTATCACGAGGGGGCATTCCGTGCCGAGTATTGGTGAGGTTATGCATGAGGGGACATTCCATGCCGAGCGTTTATTTATTTATTGCACGAGGGAACATTATGTGGCGAGTATTGGTGAGGTTATGCCCGAGTGGACATTTCATGCCGAGCGTTTATTTATTTATTGCACGAAGGGATATTCCGTGATAAGTGTTTATTTATTTATTGAAGGAGGGTACAGTCCGTGCTGAGAGTTTATTTATTTATTGCACTAGGGGACATTCCGTGCCGAGTGTATGTGAGGTTATGCACGAGGGGAGATTCCGTGCCGAGTGTTTATCTATTTATTTCACGCGCTGACATTTCGTGCTGAGTGTTTATTATTTATGGCACGAGGGGACATTCCGTTCCGAGTATTTGTGAGGTTATGCACGAGGGGACATCCTGTGCCGAGTGTTTATGCATTATTATTTTCCGTTGTTTTTATTTGCTATTTACAACACTAGTTTTGGTGAGGATGAGAGTAATTCACAAATGGTGATTTTGTGCACTTGTTTTGGTGAGGAAGAGAGTAAAAGCACGAAGGGTGATGCCGTACACTTGTCTTTGAATTTTATTCCGTCGTTCTAAATTATAATATTCCTACTGATCTCTTGATGCATTTATTGGCAAGATTTGATATTCCTCTTGTATTGCATGGCAATTTCTGAGTTAAGGACCGAGTTTCGGTGGATAAATCTTGATGAGATTTTTAATCAAATTATTTTTATTGAAAAGTATTATTGAAAAAGAAATGGGTTTGAAATGATTACATTTGAATGACTTTTACATCGAGGGTATATCTGGAAGTCATTTATTGGGAAAGCATCTTCGGGAAGTTTCATATTTTGAAAGAAACTAGTATGTTTTCAAAGGAAACCCTTCCATACTAAATCGATTTTATAGGCAAAGGTTTTTCATATGAATTGTTGTTTAAAGATTTCTATCAGTTATAGATTTTAATGGCTAAGGCCCGATGTTAACAAACCGACGTGGAGTTGAGTTATTAGTGTTCCCTATTGTGTTGTGTTTCCTTTGATTCGGCTTGTTTTGCTATCCATCTTTCTGTTTATTATTGTACTATTTCGTGATTGTTTTCTATAATTTACTTCCGCTTTATATTTTTATTGTTGTGAATTATTCCATGAAGTCTTAGAGAGAAGTAACGTACAGTCATTTCTATATTACTGTTATTTATTTTGTAGACCAGTGGTGTCTACACTATCCCTCGTAAGTACTCCACCGAGGTTAGTCTTTATACTTACTGGGCACCGCTGTGGTGTGCTCGTACTACAGTTCTGCAAATATTTTTGTGCAGATCCAGGTATATATTGTAGTAGTGTGTGGATGATTGCCGAGGAGACTCTATATCAAGACTGTTAGTTTTCCCTTTTATTATTGTTATGACCAATAACTGTTAGGCTTACCTAGTCCCTAAGACTAGGTGCCATCACGTTACCCAACAGAGGGAAGTTGGGTCGTGACACCTTCACGTTGTTCGCTCCATCCTTTATCTCATGCATCCCCTTACCCAATTTCTTGAGCGTTATCAACGGGCAAATATTAAGACTGGATTCCCCATCGATCAGGATTCTGGTGATGAAATAATCCTCACATTGCACAGTTATGTGCAGTGCTTTGTTATGGCCCAGCCCTTCAGGAGGCAGATCATCCTCATGGAAAGTGATCTTTGTGACTTTCCAATACTTGGCCCACCATATTAGTCATTTATCCACTAGTGATGTTATTTGACACATAGGCTTTGTTCAACACATTCAATAAAGCATTCATGTGCGTCTCGAAATTCTGCAGCAATGAGAGGATTGATATTTGCGCTGACGTTTTGTTCAATTCGTCGATGACCGAATAATCCTTGCCTTGTAGTTTCCTCCAAAGGTCGTTTGGACCTGTCTCGATAAATGGAGGCCGATTGGAAGCCTGCCTGCTGGATTCAACCAGATGTTCAGGGGTATAGACTCTACTAGTTCTTGTCAGACCCTGCGCTGCAACAGCCTCTTTAGTATTGACTTTGCCTTTCCTTATCGTCTCGGCTATATAGTCCCATGGTACAACATCTGTATAGAAAGGTGGTGTGGTATATATCACTACCCCGATTGGCGCAGCTTCCCACACTTCAAATGGAACATGTGCCTGGGGTGGCAAGACTGCAACCTCAAATGGTGGGGGTGAATTCACTAGAGATAGGAACTCAACTTCAATTGATATTGGTGTCTTTGCAGGTGACGTTGTTTCACACTCAAGAGGCATGGACATATTTACCTCAGCATCCTCAGAGGGTTGAATCTGGACTATGATCGGGTTGAGAGTGATTGTAGGTTTCTTTGGATCATCGCCTTCTGCGACCAACCCGATTGATCCCTCGGGGTCCCAATCATCTTATATTTCAATCAAGTGGATGCCTCCACCCTTATGGTCCGGAAGAGGATTGTTGCGGACGTTTGGAGTGGGTTCCTTTGCCACGATGACCTTCTTGTCAATCAGGGTTTGTATCTTGTCCTTCAAAGAGCGGCACTCATTGATGGTGTGCCCCTTTATGCCGGTGTGGTATGCACAGGACTTGTTTGGGTTGACCCATTGAGAAGGTTCCTCAAGGTTTGAAACAAGGATGTGGGTGACATAACCAGCAGCTTTGAGCTTCTCATACAGCTGGTTGATGGGTTCAGTGTTGGCGGTTTACTATTTTGGAGGTCTGCGATCAAAATTAGGACGAGGCCTATGGAAGTTTTAACGGGACGGGGTGATTGATAATGAGATTTTTGGGAATTGTAAGTGTGGTAGACAGGAGTGGGTTGTGAGTATATGGGTGAAGCCGGTTGATCTGTCGGCGGCGAAGGTGATTGATAAGTTGGTGGTGGAGCTTGGTATGAGGTTGCTTGGTAATTTGGGGTGGGTTGATATGTGAGCAGAAGTGTTGGGTAAGTTTGGTATTTGAGTGGGGATTTGGTTCTTTGTGCAACCATCACGACTCCCACGTCTCTTTTCTTAGACACACCACCAGACTGCAAAGCCTTGTTTGTAGCTTGCAAGGCTTCAAAATTTGTAACAATACCGCTCTTGATACCTTAACCAGTCCGTTCACCTAATTTGATAATGTCGGAGAACTTGTGGTTTTCAATCATCATCAACCGTTAATAGTACTGCAGGCCCTGGGCCCGAACACAGAAGTTGTTCATCTGCTTCTCTTCTAAGGCAGGTCTGACCTTAGCAGCTTCGGACCTCCAGCGAGTATCATACTCGCGAAATATCTCGCTTCTTTTTCAAATTTTGAATATAGAACACGTCTTGTGCGTTCTCTGTGTTGAATCTAAATCTGTCCATAAAGTCAGATGCCATGTTCACCCAATTCAACAATTCCTTAAGGTCTTGGCTGATGTACCAAGACAATGCATCTCCTTTTAGGCTCCTCATGAACAACTTCATGTGGATCCTTTCATCCTTCCCTACTCCAACCAACTTGTCACAATAAGTTCTCAGGTGGACCCTCGGACACCTGTACCAACAAACATTTCAAACTTAGGAGGTTTGTATCCCTCGGGCAGTTCAACATTAGGCTGTATGCATATGTCTTCATATTTCAACCCTTCGACCCCCTTGATTCCTTCGACGCCATGAACCCGGCTGGTTAGCATCCTAAGTTCTTCGGCCAAATTCTGGATAAGCAGGTCCATTTCACCAGACTCAGGTGTGTATGTGATAGGGGGAATGTAGTGTGGCATGGTCTCCACAAAGATGGGATTTTTATGAGTGTGGAAATGGTCATTTGTGGAGTTCCGAGGTTCTGGGATAAGCAGTGGGGTGTTGTTTGGAGTATGGCAGGCATTGCAGTGTGCTAGGAGTGTTTGGTTCTTTGGTGGGGTGTTGTGATGATGAGTTGCAGGACGATTCTACTGCTTTGGGGTGGTTTGAGGAGGTGCAGGATTCTGTATATTGACGTCTAGGACGTTCAAGGAGAATGACAGGTTTGCTAGATTCTGAACTTGATCAAGCACTTCTTGAAACATTAATAATTTCCGTTCCAGCTGCGACACAGTTTCATTCCGAAGTCGAATACCTTGTCCATCAGTGGCCTCTACCCGTTCAACCACATTCTCATTTCTGCTGTTGCCTGAATCTTCCATTTTATTTTTGCCTATGTTCTTGCCTTTGGGAGGACTAAGAGGAGGAAAGGGTGGAGGGCTCCTGGATCTTGTAAGATAGGATGATGATGCCAGAGTGCACGAACTAACCTTTGGGGAGCGGAATAAATAAATAAAGAAAAACAAAAACAAAAGTAACCAAGTCAGTGAGGATTATGAAAAGTATTGCAGTATATAAACACATAGTGTGTGAATGTAAAGTGCGTCCTAATTTGGGGACCTCTTTTGTGCCCGAGGTAGGCTTAGCGGCAAATTGATTTGGAGAACTTAAGAAGCTAAATGCCTCATTTTATTGATAAGAAAATAGACGAACCTCAAAATGACACTAAATAAACAGGAAATAAAGGTCACTAATGGCCATTGGCCTTATTACCTTGATAAAGTAAAAGAAAGACATTCCTATCTACTTGGTCCAAGAAGGACCTTCCCCAAACTCGGCAGTCTTTCTTCCTTCGAACAGCTCCCCTAACTCACGAAGCCCCAGCAACAGGTATTTTCTAGCTTGATGTCCTCCATCAGTCCCTCCAGCCTTGTGACAGTCTTCAATCCTTTTGAGAAATTTTTTCTCTAGCTCTCCTATGCCTTGCTCAAAATACCTTAACCTTTAGTTGGTGCTGATAGCCATATCCTTCCATTCCTCGATCAGTTTCTTGGTAGACTCATGTATTTCGCGGTGCTCAGCCTCACACTCACGGGTCCTCTTGCGTAGTTGGTTGTTTTTGACTTGTGCCCCGGCCTTTTCATCTATAACCCTGTGGCCCTGAACGAACCCTGCCTCGCTCAGACCCCACAATTTTCCGCGAACCAACCAGAATAGAAAGGGGTACAACTGGCATGGTATCTGTTTGGATTGATGGTGTCCTTCTCCTTTATAATATTGCAGTGCCACATGTGCTAGGCTTGGCACTTGTGAGGACTATCATCATTTTGGAAGTCAGCTCAAAGATTGCTCATCTTTTCGACTCTCGGTATGACTTTCTTCTTACCCGTTTGCCTCATAACTCTAAGAGTGACGTAAGGGTATGTTCCTGTTAGACAAATTAGTATTAGGAACGGTGCATCTCTGGAATGGGCGATTAACTCCTCTATCAGAAACAACTCGAACATCCATTGAATCTGTTCTTTCGCCTGATTACCAAAGAGCTCGACCCATCCTCTGGCGTTCTCAGGCTGAGCAAACATGTCGGGGATGTAATTCATTCTCTTTGGGTGGTGGAAAGCGATGTGGTCATCCCAGACTTTTTGATGAACTTCTTGCCGGTACTCGCCCTTTTGGAGATGTTCCATGAGCCAAAGCTGAAGTAGTAGATTGCAGCCTTCGAAAGGTCTTGCCCCTCGTTAACACTTTTCCCAGGATGGATATATGTCTGCAATGATCATGGGCACAATACTGAAGTCTTTCCAATCAGTTCCTTCCATTAGTGTCTTGGTTACCATGGTCAATCTAGTGTGGATTCTCTTTTTTTTTTATGGGAAACACGAACTCAAGAAGCAAAACACGAAGACGAATACCCTACGATGGATGTGCCCCAAGGATGTGATGGCAACCTCGTTGTGGTAGGTACGGTATGATTTGTTGTGACCGTACCTCTCATGGAAGTAGTCAAAAGGGATGTATGACTTCTTTAAGAATACTAGTTCTGCATTCTTCTTCAGACCCATCATTTTGAGGAAACCTTTGCCTGTGCGATTTTAAGGCATTGGCAACCCCGGGGTTTCCCATACTAGGCCAGCCAATCCTCCTATTTCCTCCTATCCATTTGGGTTTCGAGAAACCCAGTGGACTTTTGGATAAGGCGGTCTTAAAAGCTATCATTCAGACCACACTTTAGCTTGGCTAGGTTTTACCATGAAGCATGAAACAACATAGCGGAGTAAGGTTTCTATGGGGTTTTAGACTGGTACCCTCAAGGGGACAACTCAAGGGGGAAAGACATGGAACTGTTGACTGCACCGCCGATCGACGAGTTTTACCGCAAATAAGCTTTTTCGAATTTAGGGGGTAATAATATAGGAATAGCGCAACCACTCATCAAGGGTTGCTATAGTATTTTATTTGGCACGAGTGAAGTGTGAATGTTGAGCATGATTATGAAATAAATAAGCATTAAAGACACGGTTTCATGTATGTGCACGTTATGAAAGCAGTAAATACAACAATTTATAATTTAAAAGAGGTTACAAAGGAAAGATTCAAAGAGAGCATATCAGTTACTTTTGATGAAAAATAAATGCTTAAAGAAACAGACAAGTAATTGAACATAAAGGAAATGGGAAGAGGTACAAATTCACAAAGCAATTTGAAAATGGTAAAAGCCTGAAAGTCCCTAGCAGAGTCGCCATGCTGTCACGTCCCCTCTTTCCTCGCGGAGATCGGGTTTATGACATTCGGTTGGGACAACACTTTCCTTTTGGGAAATGGGTTCGTGTTTTTTAGAGTCGCCAGCGTTAGGACACCAAAGAGGTTCATTTACAACTACATTTTTAACCAGAGATAGGGTAAGGGCTTGAAATTATCCTAAGGGGAAGGTGTTAGGCACCCCTCAGGATCCACAAGTGTGGTTCCAGGCCAAACAGATTTTGTGAATTTGAACGACTTAGCAAATAAACAAATAAAGGCTCAAATAAGAGGGGATTTAAGTCTTAAGCATGCAGATGTTTGAAAATAGCATAGAAGGTTAGATTTTGAAAGGATTACGAACTAAGCATATAAAGGGTATCCCAGGTTTATAATAATATGGATCACATCAATACAATACTTGGTAATCACTCCTCGAAGAGGGGCTACACGTGGTATTAGCGCACCGGTCATCATATCCATATCTACCCTTATCCACCCCGTAAAGGTAATTAGAGCGAGTGTTGGTCTCGATCTCTATTGCATGTTGTTACCCATCCCTTCCTATCAGTCCCGGAGGAAATTTAGACTTCTATCCTATAAGGGAGGTTATAGGCAAACCCTCAGGTTTAAAGGCAAAACAATAAGCGACAAACAACAAAACATATAGGACTGCAATTAAGGGGATAAACATACAAACAGGAAAAGGCTCAAGTACCTCCACAAATAGTACACATAAACACCATCACGCATACACAGTTAAGGTCCATATTCAGGTTCAGATCCTAATCAAGGTATCTAAGTGATAACACAAAGACAGATTTATTTCATAACTCAGAGAGGAAGTCTTAATCAGGATTGCCTATTGGTTTTAAACATGCTGAAAGTTGAACACTAATTACAAAGGACAGTTCTGGTTTTATTTCTTTAACTGATTTCTTAAGGCTTTCCTAGGTGTAAAATAACATGCAACAGTAGTTAGACTAGGTGTTGTTAAGCGAGTACAAATGAAATCCTAAAAAATGGTATCTAATTCACAGGTAGGGATGCAGAATGATGCATATGCAGAGTTTTAAACAGGATTTCTAAATACTCACAACATTATGCGCGATTTAAGAATATGCAAGAGTACAATTTGTTAGTGTTATCCTAGGGACATGATTTCTAAGGGTACATGGCAGCGTAGAGCATGATTATAAAGTGCTAGTTATTAACACATTTTTTTAAGGCATGATTTTCTAAGTGATATGATAGTGAGATGGACATGCTGAAAAAGTGAGTGTAAGTCCTAGGGAAAAAGATCTCTAATGCATGAAATAAGTCCTAAGCATAGTTTCTATGGCACAACTTGTAGTATAAACCTAATAACATGCTTTCTATCCTTTTTAATATCTAAAGCATGCATAGTCACCCTTTCAGTTTCCATCATTCATCGCCAAAGAGTTGTTTAAACCAATTATTACAGGCCATTTTCATGAATTACATAATCGAATAATGAAAATAAGAAGTTATACTATAGGGAGCCTACTGATAGGCCCATAATCTCCAGAATCCTCATTGCCATTAGTTCATAGTATTTCATACAAATCCAGGTGTGTCAGAGTTCCATAAGGATCTGAAGGGGTCCCGGGCAGTGCTCACACCCTGATTTTCATAAGCAAATTGAGTAAGTGCAGTGTGGAATGGCCAGCCTTTGTGTGTCAAAGTTCAGAAGGAGATCAAGGGTCCCAAAGCAATGATCACACTAAGGGGGAAAAACATAATGGTCTAGGAGTATAGTGAGAGTGCTTGACATAGTTTTGAAAGAGTTGAGTTGGAAAACAGTTTGAAAATGAGTACTTTGAAATAAGTTTGGAGAACAAAAGATTTTTCTTTTAGTGAAAACAGTTTGAAATAAAGGGATTAGGACAATCAACAACTCAGAACCACATCAACATGCATAGTACATGGGAGCAGTAACAAATAGGGAATAATGGGTTGGGGACAAGTAGGCTTCTCATGAAGCAGATTTGCATAAAAGTTAATACCAGAAAAATACCAAAGTATCACAGAACTTTAACAACCACAAAACAACTTTCATAAAGATGTCCAGGACAGAAACTTAACGGGATAATATTGAGGGATGCCAAAGAGGAAGTACATAACAAACAAAGTTACACACAGGTCCAGGGTAAAGGGTTACAACATATGTTTAGAATTACATGTAACTAAGTGACACAATTAAATGCTTATAGTGTGCTGGGGATCAGGGGTATGGCAGAGTCCTAGTGGAACATATAAGAAGGCAGTAAAACATGTTGAAACTAAAGGGAAAAGGATAATAACATTGGTAAAATAACAAATTGGCATGCTAATTGCCAGGTAGACAGCATAACCACAAGTAGAAGGATAACAGAAACAAAAGGAATCACAATATAAAAGACGCATGTTGTTTTTGGTGCTTTAAGTTAAACTGAAAAACATACCAGTTAAATGAGAGAATAAGTGCAGAGTGAGGAGCAGTAGAGTGTATAGTTGAGTGTAGAGAAGTAGAGTGTATAGTTGCTCAGTCTTGGCTTGCAGTCGACTGAGAATAACAAGTAACCAGCAAGAATAACAAGAGAGAATATGTGTGTATGTAAGAGAGTTCAGAATAGTATTTGTTCGTGTCCTAGTGTTAGTGAAAGACTAGAGTATTTATAGCTTTTCAAAACGAGTAGAAAATAAGGTAACAAGTACTGATTAATCAATCTATATTCAGTTAGAATCAATCACAAACCTGGACTCCCTTTAATTAGGGAGTCCTAGTTCAAACGGTCATACTTGGTGTCACATAAGGAAAGAATCAGTCATGAGCTAAATAAGAGTAGTAAGGCATGTAGCATGTGATAAAGGCTAAATACATAATGTTACCTAAGGATAATATATATTGATTATTTGACAACAAGTTGAAACACATAAATAAGGTTGGATACCTTTTAATTTTAACAAATCAATCACAGGAATCGCGGATGGGACTAAAGTCACATGGATTCAGTCCTAATTAAGGAAAGTATCACACAAATAGGGAAATAATTCGAAAATTAGTAAAGAGTTCTAAGGAAAATACACAAAATCACATTTTAAAGGAAAATATCATAGTTCTACGGAAAATATAAAGAATCAATAGAGAGTATTATGAAACAATCAATAAAAAGGAATAATCAGACCTAATAAACGATAAATAGTACATATTAAACAAAAATGAGAGAAACCCTAAGCAAGTAGTAAGAGGAACAGTAGAGTTTTGGAAATCCTAGCAATGAATTAGAGCTTGAAGCACATAGAACATACATGAAAGCCCAGGAAGTTCATGAGAGACACGCAAACAACATCACAAATAGACTCGAACTTCCAAATCGAACCCAGAAGTATTATGGTTTCTTAACAAAATGAATTGAACAAAAAGAAAAGCTCAAGTGATGTTTAACCATGCTAAATCACAAAATAATTGCTAAAAATCAGAAAGAAATCGTTTTGCAAAAGGGTTTTGAAACCCTAGTCTACAAAATGAGGAAATCGTTTGAAATCAAGAAATCTTTTGAGGAAAACATGTGAAAACATCGAGATATCCATAGATCCGTTACATATATAGAAATATCAGAGGGCTTTAAGGTTAGGGTTTTCAGATAAAACCCAAAGAAGAACAAGAAAACCCAAAATCTTACCGGTTTTTAACCGGAGGGTAATAGATCTTACTCGAACGACCATAGATGGCTGAACAGATGGCATGAGATCGGAGATGGGAGTCAAACCGCCTCTGTCTCACTTGAGAATCCCCACATGGTGACACAAGGCGAAGGATGGAGCCATAAGGCCGGTGAGAGGTGAGACATCCATGGTTTCCGGCGAGGAGGTGGCCGTAGAAGGGAGGAGATAAGTTTAGCATGTGAAGCATTTAGAGAGAAAGGGGAGAGGATTCAGAGAGAATATTGAGTGAGAAATGAGAGGGGGAAATTAGACAGGCAGTGTAGTCCTGGATGTATTAATTTGGTAAGGATTAATCTAGTATGTTGATGAAAAATGATCAACGGTCCAGATTAA
This sequence comes from Nicotiana paniculata, assembly GCA_005239505.1. Taxonomy (NCBI): domain Eukaryota; kingdom Viridiplantae; phylum Streptophyta; class Magnoliopsida; order Solanales; family Solanaceae; genus Nicotiana; species Nicotiana paniculata. The sequence continues at coordinate 101,909 of ML347144.1, read as the reverse complement.
AGGGGAACTGGGTCGGGTGGCTTTAAGGTTTGGGCATGGTATTTTCTAAAGACTGGGCTTAGGTTATTGGGCTAATTAAAAGGGTAAGGGTCCGGATTTAATTAGGCTAGAATTAAAATAAAAGTGGCTAATGTTAAATACCTATAAAATATAGATAAATAATTTATAAAAATAGTTAACAATAATAATAAATGAAATTGATTCTTAGTAAATTAAATTGAAATTATTAACGAGTATTTTAAAATACAAATGACTACTTGCTGAGTAAAAATGGAGTAAAACATATAATTAGGCCATAATTGCAAATGTATTACGATTATAGCCAAATAGTGTCAATTTGGCTGATTGTAAAATAATTTGGTCTTAATAGGAACCTAAATAATAAATTAAATCAATAAATGCTTTTGAAATTGTTTGTAGTGCAATTTTGTAATTAATTATCGGAAATAAAATGCTGGATAAATTAAAAATAAATTAATAAAATATAGGAAAATTATACAAAAATACCAATTGCTACGAAAGCATGATTTTGAAGATATATATGAAAATTAAAATATTTTGATGAAAAATTAGGTATCAACACCTATAGGATTAAAACGAATAATTCTGGGCTTATTTCTGTGACTAGTCAATGTTTACTATCACATAAAAACATCTAGATACCATGCTGGTAGGCTTAATCGTATTGTGCTAAAATTAGTAGGCGAACTCTATACGTTCTAATAATCGCATTAAGAAACTGGTTTTTCATTACATAGATATCTGGCCCATATGATTTTGCAATGAATAAAGCCCGTTATTGCTAATCAGTTTGCGTGCATTTGTTGTTTAGATGCAGATGCCTATTTGAGCCCATACATGTTTCTATTTGAAAGTACTAACTGTTTTTTATGTTGCCTAGTTTTCTCCTTTTGAGAAACCTAAGTTAAGGTCTAGAACCACCCTGAAATAGAGGTCCAAATGCCTCTTGGACAACAGGCATGGGACAAGTAGTGCACGCATAGGGTGCGACTTAGCATTGATTAGAGTGCTTTAGGTAAATACTTAAATATAGTAATTGGCTAGAAGGAGATGATAGTCTATGCCCGCTGAATAATATGAGTAACACTGCATCCTGAGGGAGTTACAAAGTATTATTTATGCTGTACGGGGTGATCCTTTAGGCTAAAAAACTTAGGACCCCCCATTTATGTCTTAAATAAATTGTTTCTTTCATTTATCCAAATTGCTTCCTTTCCCTTAGACTAATTCATATGATTAGAGTTCGGTCGGGACCACATTGTGCACCTCGAGGAGTTCCTAATACCTTCTCCTCGAGGTAATTTGAGCCCTTACCCGATCTTTGGTGACACAAACTAGTAAATCCGTGTCATTTGCAAATAGGTGCCGTAACGCACCTTAATCCGTTAGGTGGCCACTCTCTCTTTTAATAACCCTTCGTTTAAAAAGAGTTATCAATGTCGAAATCCGATTTCGCGAGAAAAAGGGGAGAAACAGCATGTGACTCTTCTGGGGATTTCATTAGGCTCTTACCATAATGAACTTGGTCTATGTGATAGTCTCCCTCGATAAGCGCATCTCTATGTTAAGATTAAATTCACCGTTTATTTGCTATATGCACACCCCTTCCCTATTTTCCCTTTACATGGATTTACATGCAATTCTTCATTTAATCTTGTTACAATATGCAGATCATATTCATTGGCTTCAGTCTTTACGTCTTTCCCAACCCATATCCCTTTTACCGCTTTATTATACTTTTTCCATTATAAAAACTAAATCCTTCTTGTTTTTCTTTATTTCATGTCTTTACATTTATTAAATGTCGTATTTATCGCTTTCATTTTGCAAAATAGTTGACAAGGTGTTGTTTTATTTTTTCATATTTACCTGTTCGGCATCATATTCCACTCGTGTGCAATTAATACCATAGGGCACTTGATGAGTGTCCGTTCTCTTCTTATATTACCCTTTTTTAAAATTTGGAAAGGCTTATTTGCGGTAAAACTAGTCGATCAGCGGTGCAGTCGACGGTTCTGGGCCATTCCCTCTCAAGGTATCCGCTTGCCAGTCTAGACTTCTATAGAAATCCACTCTGATGTTAACTGTGCATGCATCATGTCCAACCATAGCATGAGTTAGAATATTGTCCACATAATAACTCTCTAAGGCAAGCCTTTTCCAAAGCCTATCGGGATTCTCATAACCCCAATGGGCACGATCATGATATATGCATTATTTAGAGAAAACATGCAGATATGGTAATCATTAATGTGTAAGTAGTGAAACCCGGAGGGGAAAAGGGCTAACTTTAACTATTTTGTAGAAATTAGGCACGAATTCCCCTGGTTCGGCATGGTACAGAGGATCTCACCCTTATTGTTAGGCTGATGGGAAAATCTCTCCCCAAGCAACAACAACTATATGAAAAGAATTCTTGGAAATTTACCTTCTTTGCTAGACATTCAGCCAAAAAAAAGTACTGATCGAGGCTGTTACTTCTGGGATGAAAAGAGGGTTGTTTTCCGATTCGGTAATATAGAGATTACTCCCATTCTTGAGGAAATCGGAGGTTTTACTGGGCTACCCTAGGATAGCCTTGGTCTGTTGGTACAAGAAAATCGTAATGATGGGTCTTAGAAATAATGATGAGTTAGTATACTTGAAGAAGTCCTACATACCTTTCGACTTCCTTTACGAGTGTTATGGGCTCATCAGATCCTACTGTATCTATCATGATGAGTTTGCCATCACTTCCCTGGGCTGGACTCATCGTCAATTTTTGTGTTCATCGTTTGTTTTCTAGGTATGATAGTATTTCCAATTCAAGGATACATGATTCACACTCGTTTGGATATGGTTACCAAGACCTTAATGGAAGGGATTGAGGGACAGATTTACACTATTGTCCTGATGATCGTGGCAGAGATGTACCGAGCCTTGGATCACTGCAAGAAGGGATTCTGACGTTTTGAGAGTTGCAATTTGTTGCTGCAAATATTGTTGTTGGAGCATTTTCAAAGAGGAAAATACAGTTAGGAATTTTCGCGACGACCATGGAATGACCAAATAACTTTTCACCATCCAAAAAGAATGACTTTCAGCCCAGACAGGTTTGCACAACCGGAAAACGATGCGGATTTGGTACACTTCTTTAGAAATTTGACTGATGACAAGGTCCATTGGATGTTCGAGTGGTTCCCTACTAGCGAGTTCATCATCAGGTCTAGGGATGTTCCTCATTTAATGCTGATCGGGTTGAGGGATATCTATCCTTATGTTCCTATCAGGGTCATGAGACAGGTTGGGAGAAAACAAGTCATACCACAAGTGTGAGGCCCAACACATGTGGCATCTGAAGATTATTGTGGAGAAGGATACCATCGAACCGGATCGGTACCATGCCGGTCATGTGTATTTCTACCTATCATGGTTGGATGATGACATACCGGGAGAAGTCGAGCCAAGGATGGATCGAGGAAACAAGTTCATAGACGATGCTGCTGAAGCACAAGTAATATAAAAGAGGTTGCGTAAGAGAGTCCTTGACTCTAAGGCCAGACATTTGGAACAGCCTAAGGTACACATGGAATCAATCAATGAATGGAAGGAAATTGCAACAAACTCAATGGAGAGGTTGGAGTACTTAGAGCAGGGTTTGATAGAACTTGAAGGGAGGATGAGGAAAAAGGTCGTGGATTGTCAGAATGCAGAGGGAAACGAAGGCGGACACCTAGCAAGGGCTTATCTAGTGCTGGACATGCGCGACCTGGAGAATCTGATTGATGGGGCAAAGAAGGCAAAGCATGGAGAAGGTCCCTCTGGGATCAAATACAATAGAATGGTTGTTTATTTGCTTTTCTAGAGTCATTTGAGAAATTGATATGTAACAAGGAAAATGCCACTAGTAACTCTTTTAATTATTGTAATTTTATAGGTATAATCTATTTATTATATTAATGAAATGAGGCAACTATCGGCATTGATTTTCTCCAAATCTACGTGTCGCTAGGCCTACCACGGACACAAAGAGGTCCTCAAATTAGGACGCGAATTTATAATTCGGCAATACATGTTTAAATACTGCAAATATCCTTCCGAAATCCCCTACTTACTTGTTTACCTTTTTGGCTTTTCTTTGTTTTGATTATTCCCATCACCTAAGGTTGGTTCATGCATACTAGCATCATCAACGTATCATACCAGATCCAGAAGCCCTCCACCTCCTCCTCCTCCAAGTGATCCTAAAAGTAGGGGAAAGGCTAAGATGGATGACATGAGTGGTATCAGGAAATACAATATTGCACATGCAGAAAATGTTGAAACTTCAGATGGACGGAGTACTCCTGCACAAAATGATTTGGTTCTACGATTGGAGAAGAAAATATTGGAATTACAAGGGTAATTTGAGCAGGCCCGCAACTTGGCAAACCTCTCCCTCACCTTAAACGTCCTAGATATTAACTAAAAGAATGCCCAAAACCTAGCACCTCCTCAAAAAACACTAAACCAACATCCACAAAATCCTCCAGCACCTCACCAATATGCCACGCCTCCTCAAAATCATAATCTTCCACCAGTACCAACTCCTCCTCAACACCAGCATCACCCAGCTCAGTTTCCACAAACTACTACCTTCCATACTCCTAAAAATACACCCCAACCTACCTCTGATCCGCATAATTCAACCAATGATCACCATTACACCTAAATTCCCTTTATCAATCAAAGTAACCCCATATACGTAGAAACTCTACCTCACGCCACTCAACAAACCCCGTATACACCAGAATCCGCCGAGAAGGACCTGATCATCAAGAATATGGCAGAAGAACTTAAGAAGCTCACAAGATGTGTCCAGGGTGTCAAAGGGGGTAAAGGCATTGAGGGTTTAAACTATGAAGATGTGTGTATTCAGCCGGACGTAGAACTGTCGGAGGGTTACAAAACTCCCAAGTTCCAGATATTTGACAAAATAGGTGACCCAAAGGTGAATCTAAGGACATACTGTGACAAGCTCATATGAGTTGGAAAGGATGAAAGGACTCGCATGAAACTGTTTATGAGGAGCCTCATTCGAGACGCCTTATCTTGGTATATCAGCCAAAATCCCAAGAAGTGGGTTATCTAGGTAAGCATAGCATCGGATTTCATGGATCGATTCATGTTTAATATGGAGAATGCATGTTACATCCCGTAATTTAATATTAGAATTAGTCGTAGTAGTCCACATGAGTTCGAAGGGATTATTTTTATTAGGAGGTTATAGAGGGTTTAAGACAGTATTATTGTGAGACCCTGTAAGTTCACAACCTTGATATCGTTAGATATTATGTTAGTGTGGTATTTTCTTTTAAGTGAAGTATTTTGGTAAAAGTTTTATAAGTATAATTTTGGATAATTACCGTTATTACTATTTTCAGATATGATAAATTATACACGTAGTATAAGAAAGTTTATGAGATTTTCTTTATAGTAAAGATTGAAATTATTTTCTCACAACAAAAGAAGGTTATCTTTTTTACCATTTTAAAGAATTAAACGTTCGAGAATTTTTACTCTTTATATGAAATTAGGAAAATTATAAGTTGAGAAAATATATGTATTTTTACATGGATGTTTTAATAAAAATAATAGTGTATGTATTTATTTTATGTGATAGCACATGACCATGATAGTAAAGTATATTATAGTAAGGTGTACAAAGTATGTGAAAAGTGAGTAGTATTTTAAGTAATTTGAGATAATTGATGGATAAGTATAAGAATTGTCTTGTCCACATGGGACCATGACAACGAAAGTAGTGTATGACTAATGTGTGAATGCTACGGTGGTGTCACATTTTGGGAAGGAGAGACTTTATAATTTCTTCCATCATCTTTTCTTCATACACTTAATATGTATGGATATACGAACAAATTTGTATATGAGTTAGGAATCTATCTCTATTTCTGTTCAAGTAATGAAAGCCTAAAAATTCAATTTCAGAATCATCTGATCCAAATTTGAACATATTCTTTATGAATTATTTATAAAAATATATATTTGATTTATGAATATGATGTATAGGTAGATAAAGATTTGTCAAGTGCATACTACAACAAAGAAAGTTTTTGAAAAATTTGTTGTTGTGTTTTACTAGAAGTTTAAAATTTTGATTTTACTTTTATCTTGTGGGGTTTGGTAGTTGTGTTATTTATTGTAAAGTAAAGGGAAGTTTAGAAAAAGACATATTGGGATTCAATAGTTTTTTTGTTCTATTCTGTTGTGATTTGAAGAAGCGGTGATTTTTCAGTTGTGGAGTTTGGATTTTTCCTGTGTTGGAAGCAAAAGATGAAGACGGTTGTGAGATGAAAGTTTAAGACTTTTCCCATGTAACATTTGATCCTTGGGGCTTATCTAGAAGTGGTGATATATAGGAACAAAAGCTTAAGGGTTATGATCATGAGAGTAGAATATAGAATATTCAATAATCAGAGAGGTACATTAACGTGACTACTAAATGAAATAGAAAGGAAAGGTATATACAAAGAGAAAATCATTCTGGTAACGTAATTTCTTCAACATTTGATACGATGACTATTTAATACTATAGCAACGGGGGAATTGTGATTCTAAAGGAGTACGGTACAATATTTCTCTAGAAAACCGAGTCAGGTATGTTAAGGTTATTCCCTTCCTTCATTTTTGCATGGTCTCGTCATTACATATGTTTGATAACAAGGCATAAAGAAAAATTCATATCCTGGAATTTACGTATATTTTGCAAGTCTCGCAAGTTACAATATTCTCTTTATCAGGACTTCATATTCATTAGAGTATTTTCTTTTTCCAGTCAAGAGAGCAGAGAGTCTATATATACTATAACACAATATTTTCATTATCATCAAGCTAGAATCAATGGGCAGGCCCCTATTGGGCAACCTCTGATCAGATGGTAAGTTATATACCGAGCCTACTGTGGTCGAGCGCCTATGAGCGAGCTCAGTTAGTCGAGATACAGAGCCTAGTATGGCCGAGCCCCTATGAGCGAGCCTACTACGACAGAGCATATATATATATATATATATATACCGAGCCTTATAGGACCGGACATCTATTTTACTTACTATATTGAGAGAGTTAAGTCAGCATCAGCAGGTAAGTATATCTTCATATTATCTTTGGCTTCTAGTTACTTACAGTTATTACATTATCAATTCCGTTTCAGTTTTCAGTATATTGCCTTACATACTCAGTACATTATTCGTGCTGACGTCCTTTTGTTGGGGACGTTGCATTCATGCCTGCATCTATAGATAATCAGATTGACGAGCCCTCATAATAGACGAGGTTTGCATTAAGCAAAGGATCGGCAAGACTCCACCTCATTCAGAGTGTAGCCAAGCCTATCAGTCATATTTATGGGTAGGCTGGTACCCTGCCCCATTTGATGTCAGAGGACTTGACGGACCATATATATTCATATTTAATGAACAATGGTTCATTAATACAGTGTTTTCTCACTTATAGTCATACATAACGAGTTGTGGCCATGTTGGCCCATAATAGGTACAAAAGGAACGAATGAGTTACAGAGTGGTTCGCTCGGGTCAGTGCGGCACCGGGTGCCAGTCACACCTCCCCAGGTTGGGGGCGTGACAATGCACCAGACGTCTTCTACATACAGAATCCAAGAAGAAGCCAACAGAGACTTACCGTGAGTATGCTACTCAGTGGAGATCAGAAGCTGCAAAAGTAAGGTCGGCATTGGAAGAAAAGTAGATGAAAAAGTTCTTCGTCCAGTCCCAGGATCCACAATATTACAAAAGGTTAATGGTTATGGAGAATCAAAAATTCTCCTACATCATCAAGTTGGGGGAAAGGATTGAAGAAGGGACCAATAGCGAAATGGTAACTAATTTTAAGGCCTTACAAGCTACGAATAAAGCTTTGCAGTCAAGGGACATATCCAAAAAGAAAAAAGTAGGGGCCGCGATAGTAGCCCAAGGTCCAAAATCATCTCTTACATACCAAACACCTTCATCCATATATCAGCCTTCACCTCCAAGATATCCACAACCCTCCACTACGTACCACACTTATAACACCCAGCTATCATATTATCACTCACCGCCAGCCCGCCAAAATTATCAGAAACCCTGGCCAAATTTTTCCGCAAGACATAAAGACAATACACCCATATTGCTGGACATATCGACCAATGATACGACAGATAGGAAACTGCTGGATATGACACCCATATTCCCGCTGTTTCCATGGAAAACACTTCTCAATGGGTCAATCCAAATAAAACGTGTGCCTACCACTCCGGCATGAAAAGTCACCCCATCAATGAATGTCTCCCTTTGAAAGACAATATACAGACATTAATTGATACCAAGGTCATACAAGCAAAGGAGGCTACACCTAACGTCCGCAACAATCCCCTCTCAGATCTTATGAGCGAGGGTGTGAATGTGATAAATACTGACGAAGAATGGGACCAGGAAGGGTCAATTGGGCTTATTCGAGAAGGGGATGACCCAAAGAAACCTGCGCTCACTCTCATTCCTATTGTGGTACAGATACAACCACTAGCCAACGTTGAAGTAGCCGCACCAATCTCGTTCGAGTTGCAAGTGACAACACCTACAGCTACACCTGCTCCGTTTGAAATAGAAGTGACTGCACCCTTCACTGTTATGGTAGTATTCACGCTGTCCTTTAAGTCCAATGGCGTACCCTGGGACTATGTTGCAGAAGTCAGGAGGAAAGAAAAAGCATAAATGGAAGAATCTGCTACAGCACAAGGGATGACCATGACTAGTAGAATTTATACACCCGACAATTTGGGAGGGACGAGTAAAGAAGCTTCTCCCAAATAGCCCATCATTGAGACCGGCCCAGATGATATCTGGAGGAAGGTTCGAGAGAGAGAATATTTTGTAGTAGACCAGCTAAACTCCTTCTCAGATATCCATTATATTTATTGCAGAATTCTAAAGCACATAGGAATTCCTTGATAAAGGTATTGAACGACGCATACATCCCTAAAAATATCACCAGTGGGAATATAGACAACAAAGTAGGACAAGTACTGGAGATCCATGAAATCACTTTTCGTGAAGACGAATTGCCACCAGAAGGATTAAGCCACAATAGAGCGATGCATATCACGGTACAATGCGAGGATAATTCGTTGCCAGGGTTTTGATAGATGGAGGTTCCAGTATTAACATCTATCTACTGACAACTTTGAAAATATTGGGTAAAGGATTTCATGAAATACGAGCAGGAACGATGAACATGAAGGAATTTGATGGGTCTCAAAGGGCTACGATAGGGGAAACCAATCTTTTCTTACAAGTGGGTCCAACTTGGTTCGATGTCAAATTCCAAGTACTCGACATATCCACCTCATACAAATTATTTTTGGGACGACCTTCGATACATGATGCTGGGGTTGTGTCTTCTACTTTGCACCAGGCTGTAAAATTCGAATAGAATCAACAGGAGGTGATCATTCATGGAGACGAGAGTAATCCCATTTACCTTAACCAAACTGTTTCGGTCGTGGAAAATAGAAGGAAATTATATGGAGAGACTTATCATCGCATTGATCGCGTCAATGCGATTGAGAAATACAAGTGGTGGAGCAGGAAAATAAAAAGCATTCTAGCATGGGCAGGGTATGAATCCGGTAAAGGGCTCGAGAAAAATCTCCAAGGTACTGCCAAAATAATACAGCTAAAACGTCAAGACACGACCTTTGGACTGTGATATCAATACACCTGGCATGAGTATCAAAACTTGTCTCCTCCATGACGTGGTCCTTACTACCCTCTTGAGCTGCCAATACTGCATGTGAATCAATCTTTCCACTAAGCTGATATGATGTGGGGATCTGAAGAAGACGAGTTGCTAGCTGGCCTGAGGAATTTATTTCTAGAAGAATAAGACATGGATTGTCAGGTAATATTTGAGGAGAAGCAAGAAGGCCTCATCATCCAGACAGTGGAGAAGAGAGATGTTCTCAGGAACTGGACTGCCACACCATCCAGGGCCTGACGAGTCCCGGGGTAGCATGGCTACTAGTGTCATTTATTTTGAAAACAAATCCTCTTGAGAATTTTTGTTTAAAAAACATTTTCTTTCTGTTCAATATTTCGTTATGGAAAACGTTCTTTGAAGTCATTAAGAATTGCTTTGTTTGACGTTTTAATATTTATCAATGGCTTGATGTTTTATTATTACTATCTTTCATACTTTTCTCTCGACAACATTACTATTTCTTATCTTTATGAACCAACAAATGTGACATGTAATGAGACAACACAACATATGGATAGTGACTCCGAAGAGATAGAAGAAGAAGGTGTGATACTAGAGGAAATTGTCAGAGAAGTTGAGAATTTTGAGAACAAGCCTAAGTCCAATCTAGACGAAATCGAGATAGTCAACTTGGGAGATTCTGAAACAGTCAAAGAAACTTGCATAATCATCCACTTGTCACCATCAGAGAAGGAAGAGTACACTCGTTTCTTGAGAGAGTACGAGGACATTTTCGCATGGCCGTATGATGATATGACCGGGATGAGCACATCCATAGTGGCTCACAAACTACCTACCAATCCAATGTGTCCACCAGTAAAGCAAAAACTCAGGAAGTACAAAGCATACGCGAGTCTACAAATCAAGGAAGAAGTCACCAAGCAGATCAAAGCTAAGGTCCTCAGAGTAGTTGAATATCCAACTTGGTTGGACAACATTGTGTCGGTTCCAAAAAAAGACGGGAAAGTCAGGGTGTGTATGGACTATCCCGAGTTAAACTGAGCGAGACCTAAAGATGATTTCCCACTATCAAATATACACTTTCTGATCGAAAATTGCACCAAGCCTGAACTCCAATCCTTTGTAGATTGCTTCGCGGGTTATCATTAGATTTGGGTGGGCAGAGAAGACACATAGAAAATAGCTTTCATCACGCCATGGGGAGTGTACTGTTACAAAATGATACCGTTTCGTCTAACTAATGTTGGGGCCACATACATGAGGGCCATGACAACCATTTTTTTGTGACATGATACACAACGAGATAGAGTTATATATAGATGACATCATCATTAAGTCCTTGAAGGTCGCAGATCAAATAGCAGATTTGAGAAAGTTCTTTGACCGGCTGCTGAGGTACAATCTGAAATTGAACCCCGCAAAATGTTCCTTTGGAGTTCCTGCAAGAAAATTTTAGGGTTCATTGTCAGCCGTCGAAGAATTGAGTTAGACCCGTCAAAGGTCAAGGTTGTCCAGGATCTACAACCGCCAAAGAGCAAGAAGGACGTGATGAGTTTTTTGATGACGTCTCAACTATATCAGTCGCTTCATAGCATAATCAACTGTAATATGTGAGTCGATTTTCAAAATACTGAATAAGGATGCCGCCACTAGTTGGACTGAAGATTGTTAGAACGCTTTTGACAAAATCAAGGAATACTTGTCAACACAACAAGTACTAGTCCCGCCAGAACCTGGTAGACCACTACTACTCTACCTTTCAGTACTAGATGGGGCTTTCGGTTGTGTCTTGGGACAACATGAAGAGACAAGGAGAAAATAACAAGCTATATATTATCTGAGTAAGAAGTTCACACCTTACGAAGCATGATACTCTCTACTAGAATGCACTTGTTGTGCTCTGACATGGATAGCCTAGAAATTGAGGCACTACTTTTGTGCTTATACCACATATCTCATATCAAGGATGGATCCTTTGAAGTGCATATTTCATAAGCATATGCCTACAGGAAAGCTGGCCAAATGCAAATATTGTTGAGCAAATTTGACATCGTCTATGTAACTTAGAAGTTTGTTAAGGATAGGCATCAACACATCATCTTGTAGACAATACTATAGGAGGAGAATACGAACCACTGAAAATGTATTTTCCTGATGAAAAAGTGTCGTTCGTAGGAGAAGATATTGCTGAAGCCTATGACAGGTGGAGAATGTTTTTCGACGGAGCTGCAAATTTCAAAGGAGTCGGTATCAAAGCCGTTTTGGTGTTAGAAATCGGGAAACATTGCCTGGTGTCCGCAAAACTTAGGTTTCCATGCACAAACAATATGCCGGAGTATGAAGCCTGCATATTAGGGCTCAATCTGGCTATCGATATGAACATCCAGGAATTGCTAGTAATTGGCGATTTAGACCTTTTGGTGCACCAGGTACAAGGAGAATGAGCTACGAAGAACACCAAGATACTACTATATATGCATCACGTGCAAGAGATGATGAAGAGGTTCACGAAGATCGAGTTCGGACATAACCTTAGAAACAAGAATGAATTCCTAGATGCACTGGACACTTTATCCTCCATGATACAACACCCGGACGAGAATTTCATCGATCCCATTCCGGTAAGAATTCATAATCGACCGGCTTACTATGATCATGTTGAATAAGAAACAAATGGGAATCCATGGTTCCGCTATATCAAGGAATATTTGGCAAAAGGAGAATATCCAGAGCGTGCAAAACACACCCAGAAATTCATACCTTGGAGGTTGTCCCACCATTTCTTCCAAAGAGAAGGCATTTTGTATAGAAGAACTCCATATCTTGGGCTATAACAGTGTGTTGACGCTAAAGAAGCCTCCAAACTTCTTGAAGAGATACATGCCGGAACCTGCAACCCACACATGAATGGTTATGTCCTAGCCTAGAATATACTTAGAGTTGGATACTTTTGGATGACTATTGAAACAGACTACATCCGGTATGTCCAAAAATTTCATCAGTGCCAGATACACACAAATATGATATGGGTACCTCCAATTGAACTTAGTGCAACCAGCGCACCTTGGCCTTTTGCTGCCTAGGGAATGGATGTCATCAGACCAATCGAGCATGCCGCTTCAAAAGGGCACATGTTCATTCAAGTTGGCATCGACTATTTTACAAAGTGGGTTGAAGCTGCATCTTACAAAGTTGTAACCAAGAAAGTCATCGCAAATTTTGTCAGGGATCGTATAGTTTGTCGATTCGAGGTTCCAGAATCCATCATCACTGACAATGCCACCAATCTCAACAGTGACCTAATGAAAGCCATGTGTGAAACCTTCAAAATCAAGAACAAAAACTCCAGAGTATTCCAACCCCAAATGGATGGATCTGTGGAGGCCGCCAATAAGAACATCAAGAAGATACTAAGAAAGATTGTAGACAATCAAAATCAATGGAATGAGAAGTCACCATTTGTCTAATTGGGATACCGTACCACACCCTGCATGTCAACCGGGACATGTCCTTACCAATTGGTCTACGGTACTGAAGTCTTCTTCCCCGCCGAGGTAGAAATTCCTTCCTTGATAATTATATAAGAAGCTGAACTAGTTGATGCAGAATGGATAAGGAGCCACTATGGGAAATTACGTCTCATTGACGGGAAAAGAATGAATGCAGTGTGTCATGGTCAGCTTTATCAGAACATAATGTCTAGATCTTTTAACAAAAGGGTCAAACATAGATAGTTCGCACTGGGACAACTGGTGTTGAAACGAAACATCCCACATCAGGATGAAGCCAAAGGAAAATTCTCCCCCAACTAGCAAGGGCCTTATATGGTTCACAGGGTACTAACAGGAGGAGTACTCATACTCGTAAAGATGGATGGAGAAATTTAGCCAAATCGTATCAATTCAGACACAGTTAAAAGATAACTTGACCTGATTTCGAATGAAGAGGGGGTACGTAGGCCGCCTTGTGGGTTCGATCACAATACAATAAAATTTTTATTTTCCCCATAATCGGAAACTGGGTAAGAACTTTGAGGAGGACCCTCAAATTTCCGGAGGAAGTTTAGCCAACGACATCAAATGCGGAATAGCCAGAAATTCGTCTAGATAACCGGGGCAGAATTTTTAGGAGGACCGTCAAATTTCCATGGCAAGAAGGATTCCAATGCGGAGTGGAGCAAAGAAAGAAAACAAAGGAAAGAACCAACCTCCCCTGCAAAACTTACAATTTTTCATTGAATACAAGAACAAGAGATAGTCGCCAGTATATGTGCACCTTAGAATCACTGTCTTCACAACAACAAAGCTACCGAACTCATCCACAGCTAAGAAATACTCCGCTATCACTTACTATTTATTCACTAAATGAACTAAGCATTGTCTCCATCTTGTATGAGGCTAAGAAATGCCTCATTAATTGCATAAGGCTAAGCATTGCCTTCCCATTGCATAAGACTAAGCATTGTCTCAAATCTTGTATGAGGCTTAGCCCTGCCTCCTTAACTGCATAAGGCTAATCATTGCCTTCCCATTGCATGAGACTAAGCACTATCTCCATCTTGCACGAGGGTAAACCCAGCCTTCTCAATTACATAAGGCTAAGCATTGCTTTCCCCTGCATGAGACTAAGCACTATCTCCATCTTGCACGAGGCTAAGACCTTCCTCCTTAACTTCGTAAGGCTAAGCGTTGCTTTCCTATTTCATGATATTAAGATTGTCTCAAATCTTGCGTGAGGCTAAGCCCTGCCTCTTTAACTGCATAAGGTTAAGCATTACCTTCCCATTGCACGAGACTAAGCACTGTCTCCATACTGCATGAGGCTAATCCTTGCCTCCTCAATTGAATAAGGCTAAGCATTGCCTTCCCATTATATGAGACTAAGAAATGTCTCTATCTTTCATGAGGCTAAGCCCTTCCTCCTCAACTGCATAAGGTTAAGCATTGCCTTCCCCTGCGTGAGACTAAACACTTTCTCCATCTTGCATGAGGCTAAGCCCTACCTCTTTAACTGCATAAGGCTAAGCATTGCCTTCCCATTTCATGAGACTAAGATTGTCTCAAATCTTGCACGAGGATAAGCCCTGCCTCCTTAACTGCATAAGGATAAGCATTGCCTTCCCATTGCATGAGACTAAGCATTGTCTTCATATTGCACGAGGCTAAGCCCTGCCTCCTCAATTGCATAAGGTTAAGCATTGCCTTCATATTGCATGAGACTAAGCACTGTCTCCATTTTGCACGAGGCTAAGCCATGCCTCCTCAATTGCATAAGGCTAAGCATTTCCTTCCCATTACATGAGACTAACCATTGTCTCAAATATTACACGAGGCTAAGACCTGCCTCCTCAATTGCATAAGGCTAAGCTCTACCTTCCCGTTGCATGAGACTAAGCATTGTCTCAAATCTTGCATAAGGCTAAGTCGTGCCTCCTTAACAAAATAAGGTTAAGCATTTCCTTCCCATTGCATGAAACTAAGCATTGTCTCCATCTTGCATGAGGTTAAGCCCTTCCTCCTCAATTGCATAAGGCTAAGCATTGACTTCATATTGCATGATACTAAGCATTATCTCTACTTTCATAACCACAAATGTTGCTCAGCTTGAAACCTGGCATTATTCTCTTCTCTTAGGGACTAATCTCTGCTCCCAACACTACACAAGACTAAGCTCTATCTTGTTTTATCTCAAGCATCATGTCTCCACATCTCATGGGCTGATATATAGCCAATTTTTCCAAAGGCGTCATAGTCCGAAGATATCATCCTCACAGCCGGAAGACACCATGCCATGGCCTGAGGATCTCTTAATACATCATTATTCAGAGGCATCATGGTTCAGAGGCACCATCTTCATAGCCCGAGTACATCATTTCATGGCATGTGAATCCTTTACCGCACAATTCATGGCCTGGTACATCATGGTCTAAGGACTTCATCCACACCATCCAAAGACGATCTCCATTGTTCAAAGGTAATTTGCATCATGTTTAAATTTATGCGACAATATATATGCGTGCATCGTATCTTTAGTTTTACAGGTAATGCGGGAGGCAACCGTTCTCATAACGGAAGAAATCTTCGCTCTAGTTTCCATTCAATGTTCATATTCTTCAATTATTTCAAATGCAACCAATCACTGTCTGTTACCCATTCTCATCTGCTACCCCCTCAAATATTTGTAACCATACTCGATATGTCCTATCCAGAATATTCTGTGCGTTCTTACAACTATTCAATCGTTTTATTCCACCGTTGGATCCAGAACTACACATGGCCTGATTCCAGTAAAACCAGGCATATGCAGGTAGCTCAGAGACTAGAGTGTGGCCTGTATTTTTTAAATCACACCATTCGGTCAAAATCGGTCATCATTTCTTTACCCGACAACTCTTTCATCCTTCCCGGGTAAAGAGGGCAGCTGTTGATACCCAATTTTCACTCATATTTTTAAAACACATTTATATACTTTAAAAATAGTGCACACGCGTCATCATTTTATTTACAAGCAATTTTCATAACTTTCTATAATTTATGAAGGCTTTAAGTCAAATATTTCTGCATTTTTATTATATAAATACCCATTAATTACCTTACAAATTATTTTTACAATGATTTTATAATCTAAACTAATAATTTACACCCATATTAGGTTTTAAATATTGTTAGTACATTTGTTTATAATTACATTTGCATTTTAAAGGCTATAATTCGACATTTTCCAATAATAACTTGTATGTACTTATAGTTACTTTTTTATGCAAAAAATAACCTTTTTATATTTTTATAACGTTATATAATTGTTTTTATTTATTTTTATGCACAAACAAAATTTTTTTATTTATTTATTATTTTTTACAAATTATTTATTTGTTAAATTTTGGTAGTTAAAATATGGCCCCAATTTTAATTGATTTCGGACCTAATAATAGCCAAACCAACCCCATTCACCCAAGCCCAATACCTAAGCCCATACACTTACCCACTTCATTAAAACTGACTCAGTCCGCTTAAATCCCAGTCGTTGATAAAAAATGATGAACTACTCATAAACAATCACCCCCTTTCCTTATGTCTCCACACCCCAAACTTTAACCTTCATTTACCAAATCCGCCGCCCTTATTTTCCCTCCTCTGATGAACCATAATTCCTCCGCCTTATTCAAATCCCACCAAATCCAATTCCTAATGGGATTCTTTCCATATTCCCTTACCATTTCGGTGTTTTCCCCTTATTTGGTGCTATGTTAAGAAGTAACTTAGATACTTTCCTAAACATGGCAAGTGCCTCACTTTGATTCTGTCCAAATCTAAGTTTACCTCTTGAATCTGGACAGCCTTGATTGCAAACACGTTATTTTCCCTCATATCTCGTTGAGTCGCACTAAATCTTAAAGGTTAGGTTTCCAGATTCTCTTTGGTTCGAACCTAAACTAGTTCAAACTCTGATTTTTAGCATTTTTCTGTCATTGTTCACTCTATTACTTGTGAATCTGCTTATTTTTGTCGATTCCCTTCGCTTACCTAAATTTAGGGTTTCAGACCCTTTTACTTGAACCAAATGTGGTTCGATTTTAAGTTTCCTTTTGAATAATCTCCTATATATGTTTATTTTTAGGCTAATATGTGATTCCTTCCTTTATTTTCTGCTAATTTTGCGGTTTATCTAAATTTAGGGTTTCAGACTCTTTTACTTAAACTAAAATTGGTTCAATCCTATGTTTCTTTTGAATAATCCCTGTCTACGTTCATTTCTTATGCTAATACATGATTCTTTGCCATTATTTTCTGCTGGTTTTGGGAGTTACCTAAATTAGGGTTTTAGACCCTTTTACTTGAACCAAGTCTGGTTCGATTCAATATTCCTTTTTATAATGTATAATCTTTTGTCTGTTTATTATATGCCTTATTTGATTCTTTACCTTATTTTCTACTGATCTTGTGTATCTTCACCTAAAATTTAGGGTTCAATTTTACTTATTTAAGTACTTGCCTTTAGTATTTAAATTAACTATTTTCTATGCTCTAATGTCGGCACTCTTTAAACCCACCCCACTTCCTTTTGAAAATGGATATTTGGAGTTTGATAAATTTTTCACTACTCTAAAAAAAAGTTATGTACTGGTGAGTTATTATATCCTATGCCATTTCATTATGATTATTTACTCGATGTGTTACTTCTATTAGACCATGTTATCCTAAATGTTAATACTTGTAGTTAAGACCTGTCGAACTTAGATTGAATTGATTAATGAAATCTGCCTAACTCTGTGTTATTGAGGACCATCTTTTAGAGTTAAGTTTTTTATAATCACACTTGCATACCTTTCCCTAAAGACTGGTTAGCCATGTATAGATGTGTGCCTTAACATATTTATAAGTTTATTTGTTGAACCTGTTATAATATGGCATGTTTGGTTCTGCTCTCACTATGTTATGATACCTCTCTTAAACTATTTTAATCAGTTCCTGACCTACTGCTAATCAATATGTTCCCTTTCTATGAGTTATTCTGATCTAGAATCTCTATTATCATTTTGAATATGTTTATGAACTAGCCTTACTAGCATGTGACTGATTTTAATTTCTAAAACTTGATTAAGTATGATTAGGTACAAATATGTTTGCTAGTTATTTGTACTTGTTCTATATGTGATTATGTCGTTCAGTGTATCCTTTAATCCCATCATACTCAATCTGATCCTCCTGGATCCTCATTCTTTGCTGGTTGAAAGCTAAAACTATTTAGGTTCTGTCCTCTGACACACTAGGATTTGGTCCCTAGTCTTCCTTGAACTATTTTTGGTAAATTTCTCTAGTGCGAGCATTGCCTTGGATTCTTGAAGCCCTTGGGAACTCTGACACGCTAGAGATTTGGGTTTCGTATGCTTATCCTTGAAATATGGGTGAATCACTCACCACTGGTCATGTTGTATCTATGAACATGGGCTTCTGGAGCTATTGTGAGTTGAAGGCATGGCCTGTCCAGGTGTATTTAGGCCTGCTCTAGGCTCACTATAGTTTTACTTATTTCATTATTCATTTATTAAATTCTGGTCTGTAATAATTATTTGTAATAACAATTCTGGTGTATTAGTAAAATGGGAAGGGTTATTATTTTATATTTTCTATAAAATATAAATTTTATTTGTATATAATTATTTTTAAAATATAAATTTTTTTTGAATATAATTATTTTCATATAAAATATATTTGCTTAGGTTCAAATATAATTATTTGTAATAATTATTTGAAGGCGATGGCCTGCCTATACGGTTAATGCTATATTGCTCAATGTTATAGAAATCATGCCTCTAGGTGTCTTATTGTGTTCAACCATTATGTACTAGCAACCATGTCCATAGGCTCAATGTTTGGTTCAATTTTGTTCTGTTACAGACCATGCCTATATAAATGGTATGATCCAATATGGGTATGAATTCCTGCTTGCATACTGTTTCGTTCAGATTATAGAAATCATGTCTATAGGATTTAAAACTGTTCATATTATAGAAATCATGTCTATAGGATTTAAAACTGTTCAGATTATAGAAATCATGCCTATAGGATCTAAAACATGATCAAGTTATAGAATGCCCCGCTTGAATCTGTTTAATTGTTATTTATGCTTGTTTACTGTGTTGTTACACTCACTAGAAAACATTCCTATAGGATTAAAACGAATTGTTCCTAGCTTGTTTCTGTGACTTGTCATTGTTTACTATCGCATAAAAACACCTAGATACCATGCTGGTAGGCTTAATCATATTATGCTAAAATTAGTAGGCAAACTTGTAGGTTCAAATAATCGCATTAAGTAACTAGTTTTTCATCCCATTGATATCCTATCTATAGGATTTTTCAATGAATAAAGCATGTTAATGCTAATCAGTTTACGTGCATTTGCTGTTTAGATGTGGGGGCCAATTTCTGCCCTTACATGTTTCTATTTCAAAGTCCTAACTATTTTTGTATTTCGCCTAGTTTTATCCTCTTAAGCAGCCTAAGATAAGGTCTAGAAACACCCTAAAACAAAGATCAAAATGCCTCCTGGACCATAGGCATGGGACAGGTAGTGCACGCATAGGGTGCAACTTAGAATTGATTAGAGCGCTTTAGGTAAATAACTTAAAGGTGTGAATTAGATTTGATTAGAGCGCTTTAGGTAAATAACTTAAATATAGTAATTGTGTAGCAGAAGATGATAGTCTATGCTTGCTGAAACATATGAGTAACACCCCATCTTGAGGGAGTTACGAAGTATTATTTATGATGCACGGGTTTGATTCTTTAGGCTAAAAAAGTTAGGACACCAACCCCTCCCCCCCCCTCCATTTATGTTTTAATTAAATCCTGTACTTCATTAGTCCCAAGTTCTTCATTTCCGTTAGATTAATTCACATGATTTGAGTTCGGTCGGGACCCACCATTGTGGACCTCGAGGAGTTCCTAACACCTTCTCCTCGAGGTAATTTGAGTCTTTACCCGATCTTTGGTGACACAAACTAGTAAACCTGATTCATTTGCAAATAGGTGCCCTAAAGCACCTTAATCCGCTAGGTGGAGACTCTCTCTTTTAACAAACCTTCCTTTTAAAAGGGTTGTCAATGTCGAAACTTGATTTCGCAAGAAAAAGGGGCACGACAGTAGGCACATAAGTAGTGCCTCAACTTTTAAGTTATCTATGTCAGAGCACAACAGGTGCATTCGAGCAAAGAATACCGCGCTTCGTAGGGTGTGAAATTATTACTCAGAAAGTATATGTCATGTTCTTCCTTCTTGTCTCATCATTTTGTCCTAAGACATAACCTAAAGCCCCATTTAGTACCGACAAATGCAATAACATAGGTTTCCCAGGTTCTGGCGGGACCAGGACTAGTGGTGTAGACAAATATTCCTTGATTTTGTCAAAGACTTTCTGACACTCTTCGATCCAACTTGTTACGGTCTCTTTCTTCAACATTTTGAAAATTGGTTCACAGATCACAATTGATTGTGCTATGAAACGGCTGGTGTAATTGAAACGCCCTAAGAAACTCATCACATCTTTCTTGTTCTTTGGAGGTAGAAAGTATTAGATAGACTTGACCTTTGACGGGTCTAGATCAATTCCTTGGTGGCTGATGATGAACCGTAGCAATATTCCAGCAGCGACCCCAAAGGCATATTTTGCGAGATTCAGTTTCAGATTGTACCTTCGAAGTCGATCAAAGAACTTCCTCAAGTCTGCTATGCGATTTGTACCCATATTATATTTGATAATGACGTCTTCTATGTATACCTCTATCTTCTGGTGTATCATGTCGTGGAAAATAGTTGGCATGACCCTCATATAAGTGGCTCCAGCATTCTTTAGGCCAAACCCAATAATTTTGTAGCAATACACTCCTCAAGGTGTAATAAAGGCTGTCTTTTTGGCATCCTCTTCATCCATTCAGATCTGATGATATTTTGCGAAACAATAAACAAAGATTTGGAGCTCATGCTTGGCATGGTTATCGATCAGTACATGTAGATTAGGCAACGATAAATCATCTTTGGGACTTACTTTGTTTAGATGCCAATAGTCGACATATACTCTGACTTTCCCATCCTTTTTTGGAAATGGCACGATATTAGCCAACCAGGTTTGATATTGAACCACGCTGAGAACCTTAGCTTTGATCTTCTTGGTTACTTCCTCTTTTATTTTCAAACTCATATCTGGCTTGAACATTCTGAGCTGCTGCTTTACAGGAGGGCACATAGCGTTGGTCGATAGCTTATGAGCCACTATGGACGTGGTCAACCCGGTCATATAATCGTAGGACCATGCAAAAATATCCATGTACTCTTTAAAAATACGGATGTATTTTTCTTTCTTTGATGGCGATAAGTGGATGCTTACACGAATTTCCTTGACTATTTTGGAGTTTCCCAAATTAACTATTTCAGTCTCATCCAAATTGAACTTAGGCTTTTTTACAAAATTTTCCACTTCTCTGACAATCTCCTCGACTATTATATCCTCTTCTAGATCATCTGAATCACTATCCTTATGTTGCGTTGTCTCATTACATCTCATAGTCGTAGGTTCATCACAGTAAGTAATAATAACATTGTAGAGAGAAAGATGTAAAGGATAATAATAAATACTAAAACAACAATTCATTGATAAATATTAAAACCTTAAACAAACGCAGTTCCATGAATTGAGCAATTATTCAAAATGAAAACGTTTAAAAAAAATACTAAAAATGTCTTAAATGCCCATAAAATAGCTTTCAAAAGTAAATAAATGATGCTAATGGCAAGGCTACACAGGAACTCTACAGGCCCTTGATGATGAACCAGTCCAATTCTTGAGGACAACCCAATTCTCCATTGTCTGAATAATGAGGCCTTCCTCATCCTCGTCCTCTAATATCGCATTGTAGTCCATGTCTTCATCATCCAGGAACAAACCCTTTATGCCGGCTAGAACTTCATCTTCTTCGGACCCCCACATCAAGTCAGCTTGATGAAATTACTAGCTCAAATGTGGTATTGTTTGTTATAGAGGGTATTAAAGACCACGCCATGGTGGCGATCAATTTTGATACTCCTGCCAGGTGTATTCATATCCGGGCCCAAGAGTTGTGTCGTGACACTTTAATTGTATCGGTTTGGTGATCCCCTAAAGGTTCTTGCCGAGACCCTTGCAAGGTTCATACCCTGTCCATGCCAATATGCTTTCTATTTTGCTGCTCCACCATTGTCTTTCTCAATTGCGTTGACATGCTCGATGCGATAGTATGTTTCTCCACCCAAGTTCCTTCTATTCTCGATGACCAAAAAAGTCTGATTGGTATAAATGGGATTACTTCCGTCCCCATGGATGATCACTTCCTGATGGTTCAACTAAAACTTCACCGCCTGATGTAGAGTAGAAGCTACAGCCGCAGCGGCATGTTTCTAAGGTCGTCCCAATATCAGATTGTATGTAGAAAATATTTCTAACACTTAAAACTCAACATCGAACCAGGTTGAGCCCATCTATAGGCTGAGATTGGTCTCCCTAATTATGGCCCTTTGGGATCCATCAAATGATTTCACGTTCATACTCCCTACTCGTATCTCGTACAGGCCTTTACCCAACCTTTTCAAAGTAGTTAGTGGAAAGATGTTCAGACTCGAACCTCCGTCTATCAGGATGCTGGCAATGAATTTTTCCTCAAACTGCACTGTGATATGAAGTGCCATGTTGTGACTCAGTCCTTCCGGCGGCAACTCGTGTTAGTGAAAAGTGATCATATGGATTTCAACACTTGCCCTACCATGTTGGCCATCTCTCTACTAGTAATATTATTAGGTACATAGTCTTCATTCACCACCTTCATCAAAGAATTCCTATGCGCCTCAGAGTTCTACAACAATGATAAAATGGATATTTGAGCAGGGGGTTTGTTCAGATGATCAACCACAGAATATTCACTCGGCTGCACCTTTCTCCAAAGATCATCTAGGCCAGCCTCAATAACAGGCGACTTAGAAGGAACTTCTTTGCTTGTTCCTCCCAAATGCTGGGGTGTATAAACCCTACCAGTTTTGGTCATGCCTTGTGTTGCACCTGTCTCTTCCATTTTTTCCTTTCCTTTCCTTCTTGCTTCCGTAAAATAGTCCCAAGGTATAGTATTAGACTTAAAATACGGCGTAGGTTCTACCATCACTGTGAAGGGTGTTGTCACCTCAACCTCAAAATGAGTCAGTACGGCTACCTCTACCTCAATCAGTGTCTGAGTTTCTACCACGATAAGTGTGATAGTGACTGGAGATGTTTTAGGATTATCCTCTTCTCGAATGAGTCCAATTGACCCTTTCGAGTCCCATTCTTCATCAGTCTCTATAACATACACTCTTTCATTCCTGTGATCCGTGAGAGGATTGTTACGGACATTAGGTGTAGCCTCATTTGCCTATATAACTTTGGTGTCAATTAATGTCTGACATTCATCAATAGTATGACCCTTAATGCCTGAGTGATAGGCACATGTCTTGTTCGGATTAATCCACTGGTAGGAATTTTCCATAACAACAGCGGGAATGGGAGTGATATAACCGACAGCCTTCAGTCTCTCATACAGTTGGTCTATGGGTTCAGCAATTGGGGTGTATTGTCTGGGTGGTCTGCGGTCGAAATTTTGTCAAGGTTTTTGATAGTTTTGGTGGGCTGGTGGTGAGTGTTAGTATGTTGGTTGGGTGTTATAAGTGTGTTAAGTGGCACCAGGTTGTTGGTATCTCGGAGGAGAATGTTGATATGTGGGTGGGGGTGTTTGGTATGTAAGAGAAGATTTTGGACCTTGGGCTACCATTACTGCCCTTGCTTCTTTCTTCTTGGAGATACCTCCTGACTGTAAGGCTTTGTTTGTAGCTTGGAGTGCCTCAAAATTTGTCACCATTCCGCTTTTAATTCCTTCCTCTGTTCTTTCTCCCAACTTGATGATGTCAGAAAATCTATGGTTTTCAATAACCATTACTCTCTCCTAGTACTGCGGATCTTTAGCTCGGACGAAGAAATTATTCATTTGTTCTTCATCTAGTGAAGGCCTTACTTTTGAAGATATAGACCTCCATCGAGTAGCGTACTCGCGGAAAGTTTCCATTGGCTTCTTCTTAAGATTTGGAATATAGAAAATGTTGGTGCGTTTTTCGTGTTAAACCTGAACTAGTCCATAAAATCCGACGTCATGCTCACCCAATTAACCCATTTCTTTGGGTTCTGACCGATGTACCAGGATAGGGCCTCTCCAGTGAGACTCCTCATGAACATCATCATGCGGATTCTTTCATCCTTGCCAACCCATACAAGCTTGTCATAATACATTCTCAAGTGCACCTTCAGATCTCTAGTCTCGTCGAACATTTCCAACTCAGGATTTTTTTAACCCTCCGGTAGTTCTACATCTGGATGAATACACAAATCCTCATAATTTAAACCCTCAATGCGTTTACCCCCTTCGACCCTTTGAAACCTGCTAGTATGTTTCTTGAGTTCTTTCCCTATGTTCTTGATGATCAGATCCTTCTCAGCGGATTTAGGTATGTCTAGGGACTGTTGTGGAGTGTGGGGTAAGGTTTCCACGTATATAAGATTGCTTTGATGGATTCCAGGAATCTGGGCATAATGGTTATCGTTGGTTGAGTTTTGGGGATCAGGGGTAGGTTGTGATGCATTTTGAGGAGTATGATAGGTGATGGTTTGTGGGTTGGTGATGGTGTTGTAGAGGTGTAGGTACTGGTGGAGGATTAGGAATATAAAGAGGTGTGGTGTATTGATGAGGTGCGGGAGGATTTTGCGGGTGTTGGTTTTTTGTGTTTTGGGGAGGTGCCGTGTTTTGGGCGTTTTGTTGGTTAATGTCGGGAACATTTAGGGTGAGGGAAAGGTTTGCCAAGTTCTGGACCTGCTCAAGCTCCCCTTGCTGCTCCAGTATTTTCTGTTCCAGACGTATGACCAAATCGTTATGCGTCGGAGTACTCTGACCATCTGAAGTTTCAATATTCTCTGCATGGGTAGCATTGTCTTTCCTGATACTGATCATATCGCCTATTTTGTATTTTCCTTTGTTCTTGGGATCACTTGGTGAAGTAGGAGGTGGAGAATCTCTGGATCTGGTATGATATGCCGAGGCGGCCAGTATGCACGAACCAACCTTGGGGAATGGGAATAAACATAAGAAGATAAAAACAAAAGGTACCTAAGTCAGTAACGATTATTAAAGGGATGTTTTCTTTAAACATGCATTGCAGAATTAATTCGCGTCCCAATTTGAGGGACCTCGTTGTGCCCGAGGTAGGCCTAAGCGACACATAGATTTGGAGAAAATTGATGCCAATAATTGCATTATTTCATATATGTGAAAATGAATCAAATCTATCCTAAAATGACAATAATGAGAAAAGAGTTACTAATGGCATTTGCCTTATTACAATAAAAGTCTAATCGTATCTAGAAAGCAATAAAAAACATTGTTTTCCTAATATATTTTGTCCCAGAGGGGCCTTCTCCATGCTTGGCCTCCTTGGCCCCATCAATCAAGTTCCCCAAGTCTCGCATGTCCAATAGTAAATAAGCCCTTGCTAGATGCCCTCCTTTAGTTTTTTCCGCATTCTGACAATTTGAGAGCCTTTTCCTCATCTTCCCCTCAAGTTCCATTAACCCTTGCTACAAATATTCCAGTCTCTTTGTTCATTCAGTAGCAATTTCTTTCCATTCATTGATTTCTTCCATATCCACTTTGTGTTGTTCCAAATGCCTAGTTTCGGACTCCAAGACCCTCTTGCGTAGGATCCTATACTTGACTTGAGGTTCAGCACCGTCGTCTATAACCCTATTCTTCAGATTAATCCCTAGCTTGACATCTCTCGCTATATCATCTACCAACCATGATAGATAGAAGTACACATGGTCGGCATGATACCTATCTGGCTTCATAGTATCTTTCTTCACAATGACCTTTTGATTCCACATATGTTGTGCCTCAAATATTAACGGAATGGTGTTCCCCTTAAAGTCTGCTTTGTACTGGACCATGTTGGAAATCCGAGGTATAACTTGTGTTCTCCCCGCTTGCCCCATTACCCTTATATTATCATAAGGATAGATTCTTCTTAACCCGATCAATACTAGATGTGTGGTTTCTCTTGACCTAATGATGAATTTACTGTTAGGCAACCATTCGAACATCAAATGTACTTTTCGTATGTCAAGTTGCTGAAGAAACACACCTAGCTCACAGCAGTTCCAAGTTACGCATACATGTCTGGGATAAATATAATTCTTTTCGGATGATTGTAGGCTATGTGATCATTCAATGGTCATCGCAGAAGATCTTGACGATATTCATCTCTCTAGAAATGTTCTAATAATCATACCTGCAGCAACACATTACTGCCTTCGAAATACCCATACCCTTTTTTTGCACCGATCTACAGCCCGGTACATTTCAGCCAAGATCATAGGGATGTTGGTGTAAGTTTTTCCCTCAACTCCCTTCATTAAAGTCTTAGCGACCATGACTAGGCGAGTGTGGATCCTCTCCCCTTTCATCAGAAATATCAGCATCTCCAAGAAACAAACAATGAATACAAAAACCCGACTGTGTGTCCAACCCTAAGAAGTAATGGCAAGTTCACCATGGTGAAGGCGACATGATTTTATATGCCCATATCATTCATAAAGACACTCAAATGGTATGTATGATTTCTTCGGACAGAGTAACTAATCATTTTTCTTCAACCCCATCATTTTCAAGAAACCTCGGGGAGTGCGATTTTCTGGTACCAATAATCCAGGACTATCCCATAGGATCTAGTGAAGCCTCCTACTTCCTATAAGAGAGGAGTCATTTCTATATCACCAAAGCAGAAGACAACTCTCTTCTCATCCCAAAACATAGTGGAAGCCTCAATCAATGCATTATTTGGCCGAATGTCTAATAAGGAGGGTAAATTTTTGATGACCTTTCTCATATGATTCTTGTCACTAGGTGATAGGTTCTTACACCAATCAAGCAGCAAAGGTGTAATGTTTTGAACCTTGCCGAACTTGGGGACTTCGTGCCTCATTTTCTGCAAAACAAATATAGTTAGCCTTTTCCCTCTCCGGAATTGACTATTCACACTTTAATGATCAACATACCAACATGTTTTCTCCAAAAAATGCACGTAACGTGGTGGTGTCCACTGGGATTATGGAAATCCCATCGGACAAGTATTATCTTAGCGGTTTATCACATAGACAATGTTCTAAGCCATACTAGGTTTGACATGATACATGCATAGTTTATATTGAGCGAGGTTTCTAGAAGGGTCTAGATTGGTACTCTCAAGTGAACAATTTTAGAGGGAAAGGAACAGAATCGTCGACTGCACCATTGATCGACAGGCTTACTGCAAATAAGCCTTTCCAAATTAAAAAGGTAATTTCGGAAGAGTGCGGACACTCATCAAGCACCGCTATAATATTAATTAGTCATGAGTGGAATATGATGTGGAGCATCCTTTATGCAAAGATAATAACATATTGTCAAGTATTTGCATGATAAACATGTGAAAGTAATAAGCGTAGTATGAAGATAAAACGTAAAAGATGTAAAAAGAAAAAACAAAAACAAAAAGGAGTTAGTTCATGTAATATAGGGAATATGGTCAAGTAAGCGAGGGAATATGAGTGGGGAGAGACATGATGTTGCGATTTTAAAACCAATAAAAAGCATCTTAGAGAAAATAAGTATGACTAGGAGAAGAAGTACGCATGATCTGACCAATTTGAGAAAGTAAGGGTGGAGAGGGGAAGGAATTTGCATGTCACCACGAATTCAAATAAAGGAGAATAGGGGAGGGATGTGCATGTAACAATGAATTGGACAAATAAAAGGAAAATATATGGGGGATGTGCATGTAGAACCAAATAAAAAGAGGAAGGAAACACGTTTATCAAAGACTAATTCATATAAGACAAATTTATTATAGTAAGAGCCTAAATATCCCCAGTAGAGTCTCCATACTGTCACACCCCTTTTTCTCGTGAAATCGAGTTTCGACATTTGATAGCTCTTTTAAATGGGTATTAAAAGAGGAGAGTCGCCACCTAACAATTTTTAAGGTGCGTTAGGGCACCTATTTTCAAATAATTCTGATTTAACTAGTTTACATCACCACAAATCGGGTAAGGGCTCGAAATTACCTCGAAGAGAAGGTGTTAGTCACTATTCGAGGTCCACAACTGTGGGTCCCGATTGAACTTGAATTATATGAATTAGTTAGATAAACAAAGATATAGAGAGCACATAGTTTGAGAATAAAAGGCTTTGAATAAATGAGTACAAACACTTGATTCAAATAAAAGGAAAATAAGATGGGGGGTCCTAAGTTTTTTAGCCTAAAAGATCACCCCGTGCAACATAAATAATATTCCGTAACTCTCTCGAGAGGGGGTATTACTCATATTATCCAGCGGGCGCAGACTATCATCTCATGCTACCAGATTACTATTTTTGAGTTGTTACCTAAAGCGCACTAATTAAATTAAAAGTCGTACCTTATGTGTGCACTACACGTCCCATACCTATGGTCTAGGAGGTATTGGACCTCTATTTTGGGTGGTTCTAGACCTAACTTAGGCTGCTTAGAAATGTTAAAATTAAGCGACATATAAAAAACACATTGGACTTCACATATATGCAATTAAAGGCTCAAGTTAGCCTCCACACTTAAAACGAAAATGCACGCGAAACAAGTTTTCATGTTAGGCAGTTCAGATTAAGTAACTTAAATCTCTATAGACATGATTTTTATGTGATACGGTATCAAGGCATGCAAGCAGTTTTAGGAACCAACGTTGTTCATATACAGGATTGTAAAGGTTGTTTCACACTAATTATTGAAATGGCAAATTTGCTATCATTAGTCCTGAAGATGTTGCGCCTAGGTGATTTACGTGGTAAAGACAGTGAAATCTATCTAAAGAAACTAGAAAATACTCATACCCTTGATAATGGCCTAAGTGAGCGATGAACAATGTTGAGAAGGGCATCATTAACAGTTATTAATGCGAATAGTGGTATCCTATAGATAGGATCTCTAATGATTAGCACTTGGAACCTGATTTTATTTCTATACTTTAACCTTATAGGCATGTTTTCTAGGTGAGTAGGGCAATGCAATAACAAATGAAATGATTAGAGTCCTATAGGCATGATCTCTAGTGGATATGCTGAAACAATGCAAATTAAAGTAAATTTCAACGATATAATTTCCTATGGGCAGGTTTTCTAACAACATGTAGCAAAAAGAATATTGAAGCATTTGAGCTCATGCTTTGCTAGTAGACAAGTAGTGAAAGTGTGTGCTTCTCCTAATGGCGGGACTTCTACAGTGTGCATAGGAAATGAACGACATATAGCAAGCACATCACATATAGGCATGTTATCTACCCATCGCATATAAATATAGAAGTATACCCTATTCCCTTTTTACGAACAACCCTAATTGTTTATACAAAAACTATTATAGGCCCAATAATGAGTAATGGAACGAGATTACATAAAAATGAACAGGCCCACAATAGGCCCAATAAAATAATTAAATACACAGCCTTAGTGGGCCTTCAATATCTCTTACATATCATACTAGCCTTTAACAAAGAGCCACATTCAATACATGATCATGGGTCCATAGAAGAGCCCATACAAATTCAATGAGCCACAACAACAAGTGTTGCACCACTTGGAACAACCAGTATAGATATAAAGTACATGACAGGGAAGTAGAGTACTAGGGATAGCTTTGGAGGTAGAAGAAACGACTAGGACCAAGCCCTAGTGTGTCATAGTTCACAAGGACCTCAATTGGACCCCGAGCAGTGCTCAAACTAGGGAGGCCTAACAATAGAACCTAGATAGCCTTGGCTATCATCCGGCTAAGAGTGGAAATTTAGGATATCAGAGTAGCAAGTGAGGAAAGTGGACAGAAACCAAGTAATACACCATGTTAATCATACAGAGCAGCTGGTCAAGCAAGCCAGTAATTTCAGCAAGGTATACATAGCAGAGTACCACATAGACAATCTCATGAGAATTAGGAGGGAGAACATGCTTGCAGACATACATAGGTTATCATGTATAATGTGCTGACCCAAAGGGTCATCTTATAAATTAAGACTCCATTCCAGGCTCATTAGCCTTAGAAATATTAATTTCATTTACCTCGATTTGCATGCGTAGTCCGGGAGTGAAACGGGAAAGCTTTTATATGACAATATGAGAAATAATATTTTTTGAATTTAAAATTATGTTTTAGTTGACTTGTACAAAATTTTTAGTAAACGGACTCGGATTTGTGTTCTGACGATCCCGGGAGGTTCACAATAAAATATGGGACATGGGCGTATGCCCGAAATTGAATTTCGAGGTCCCTAGACTTAGAAATCAACTTTTAAAGAAAATTGTTTTGTTGGATTTTCAATGAAATATGGGACCTAGAGGCGATTTTCTTCACACAAATTCATTCCCAAAGTGTTGGTAAACAATTCTAAACTCTTCTCTTTCAATTACCCAATGTTTTTCATCACCTTTAATCAAAAATCAAGAATTTTCATGGTAGAAATTGAGGGTTTGGCTAGAATTTGGGAATTTTATAAAAATCAAATTTTGACCTCGAATTGGGGTGGGATTTCGAACTAAATGCATATTCGGGTCCGGGGGTGAATGTGCAAATGGAATTTGGTACGAACATCGAGTTTGGACCAAGCGGGCCTGGGGTCGGGTTTTACCTTCTTTTTTTTTTAGAAAACATAGGAAAACAATGATTTTTCAGTAAAATTAGTTCCTTTATCATAAATTAATTATATTAAACTAAATATGATTAGATTCAAGCGGTAGAGGCAAATTCTAAAGGAAAAACGGTAATTGAGTAGTGAGTGACCTGCGAATTTGAGGTAAGTGCTTGGTTTAACCTTGACTTGAGTGAATAGGAATCCCCACTCAAATTCTATGTGAATTTTCATGTGTGTGGTGTATAGGTGAGGTGACGAGTATCTATGCACCACTAAATTATTGTTGAACATGATCCCTTCCCCATTTCCAATTATTTTCTTCCAGGCTTAATTGTTTCAGGATCAGTGCTGTTTATATGTCTATTTGGATTCGTTAACTTATTGTTAAGTATTGTTTCGAGTATTTTGGAAGTGTTGGTTGTTCTCTTGGTTTTGTTATGTTACATAAGGATTCAGCTGGACGTCAGTGTTACGATATGTATATAATTTCTGGTTGGTTTCGTTGTGAAATGATAATTGATGAAGTTTATGAGTTTTACAGCTTCTGTTTACAACTGTTGATACAAAAATGTTGTGAAAAGCTTGGCCTGAATTGTGAAAATTTTTGTAAATAAACTGATATGATATGTCTGGTGGGAGCGGGTTGCACGCCGCAACAAGGATTGATAAGGGTGGACAGGTGGGATCGGGTTGCACATTGCGAAAAGGAGAAATATTGATGGTATATACATAGAGAGAAGAGCAATAAGGGTGGACAGACGGGAGCGGGTTGCGTGCATCAACAATGAGCGATAAGGGATAATATTTATGTTTTTACTGATTTTCATAAAAATAAGGATTTGGAAATTTTGAGGAGTTGATTATAGTTGAGATCTGAAAAGAAATATCCGAGTTGTTTTTATTTACTGTTACAAGTCACTGGTTGTTTAGTATTATTATTATTTCCTTCTCACTTTGTTATATATTGTTTACGGGTTATATTGTTAATGCCCTGCCGCAGCCTCATCACTACTTCGTCGAGCTTAGGCTCGGCACTTACTCAGTACATGGGGTCGGTTGTACTGATACTATACTCTGAACTCTTTTGTGCAGATCCAGGTACCGGCCAGAGTTAGGAGATTTTAGTAGCTGCGCATTTTCATTGGAGACAAGAGGTAGATATGCTGTCTTTGGCAGACTCCTGTAGTCTTCTCTACACCATTTAGTTGTTGTTTTATTTCATTCGAAGCAGATATATATACTTCTTTCAACCCATTATTTGTAGTACTCTTTAGTAGTTCGTGAATTGTGACACCAGACCCTAGGTAGGCTTATGATTATATATATTTAGTTCTAGGTTAAGCTTATTTACTCAGTTATTATTATTATTCATGGAGTTACTTTTTGGAAAGTATTAGATTTCATATTTATTTTGAATTGTTCTATTATGTTTAAGTAAACTTTTAAAAGAAAAGGTTAATTTAGTTCTAACATTGGCTTGCCTAGAAAGTATGGTGTTAGGCTCCATCACGATCCCGTGGGTTGGGAATTTGGGTTGTGAAAAGTTGGTATTAGAGCTCTAGATTGCACAGGTCTCACAATTCACGAACTAGCTTGATAGAGTCTGAGGGTTGGTACGGAGACGTCTGTACTTATCTCTCAGAGGATATGAAGTTAGGAACAAACTCACTTTTTATTTCTACTCTGTCGTGCGATTCTTTGTATCTCAAATACTGATTGAACTCTTCTACTCTCTCGTAGATGGCGAGAAAACGTGCTTCTTCTTCCGCTGACCAACAATCTGGTCTTCCAGCAGCAACAACTCCTATTAGGGACAGAGGCTGAGGCCACGTCAGAGGCCGAGGAAGGGGCAGGACTGAGCCTACTGCTCATATTGCAGCCCTAGCTGCGGAGCCCCAGATTGAGATTGATGGGAAGGGGGGGGGGCTCCAGCTGGACCAGCTCAGGTCCCAGGGGGGTTTATTGCTACCCCGGTGCTTCATGATTCTTTTGTCCGATTAGTAGGCCTTATGGAGAGTGTAGCCCAGACTGGGGCACTCCCTGTTGCAGCAGCCATATCTTAGGCTGGAAGAGGGGTCTAGACTCCTTTACCCACACTCACGATCAAACTAGTCCTCACATCCATACCTCAGCAGCCAACCCAGTTGGGGTAGTTCATACAGTTGTTGTAGCCCGGATTGCTGAGGGGGCAGCTATGACTTCCGAGGCTTTGTGGAGATTGGATAAGTTCATCAAGCTTTTCCTTGTTCACTTTAGTGGTGCTACTTAAGAGAATCCTCAGGAATATCTGGACATCTGTCATGAGGTTCTTTGTAATATGGGTATTTTGGAGACCAATGGGGTGGACTTCGCCGCGTTTCAGATGACTGGTTCCGCCAAGAAATGGTGGAGGGATTATTTGTTGACTAGACCAGTTGGGTCACATGCTCTGACTTGGGATCAGTTTTCTCACCTCTTTTTGGAGAAAATTTTGCCTATCACTACCAAAGAAGAGAAACATCGTCAGTTCTAGTTTCTTCAGCAGGGCAACATTAAAGTTACCTAGTATGAGAATAGTTTTGTGGATTTGGCTCGGCATGCTATTATTTTATTGCCCACAGAGAGGGAAAGGGTTAGGAGATTTATTGAGGGCCTTGCCCAGACCATCAGGTTGCAAATGTCTAAGGAGACAGGGCCTGAGATTTCATTTTAGGATGCGGCCAATGTGGCCAGGTGAGTTGAGACGGTTCTCGGGATGGGAAGTCAGGGGTTAGACAAGAGACCTCGCCATTCTAGTAGATTCAGTGGTGCCTCGTCTAGAGGTGGAGATGCTCAGGGTAGAGGCCATTCTTCCAGTCCATTTAATTAAGCACTTTAGACGTCCTAGTGTGCCTCAAGTGGTCCTGGCTCGTACTTGCCTTATTCTGATCAGTCAGCCCCGATCAGAGCACCTCCTATTTAGAGTTATTATCGTGGTCAGCCGGTTCGTCAGGGCCAGCCTCAGTATCAGGATAGGTGTTATGAGTGTGGTGAGTATGGGCACGTTCGGAGATCTTGTCTGAAATTTTTGGGTAATCAACCTCAGTACCAGAATTCTCGTCCTATAGTTCGAGCACTAGCTGAAGTACCACCTGCCCATCGGGCCAGGGTAGGGGTCAGGTAGTCAGAGGTAGAGGTCAGAATGTTAGAAGTGGAGGTCAGCATGCTAGAGGTGGAGGCCAGCCCGCTAGAGCTGGTGGCCAGCCTGTTAGAGGTGGATGACCACTTGTTAGGGGTCCTCCCGGTGAAGCAGTTCAGGGTGGTGGGGCCTAGCCCCGATTATATGCATTTCCATCCAAACACGAGGCGGAGTCCTCCGATACTGTTATAATAGGTACCGTTTCAGTTTGTAATAAAGATGCTCCGGTTTTGTTTGATCCGGGGTCTACTTATTCTTATGTGTCATCCTATTTTGCCTCGTATTTGGTTGTGCCCCGCGATTCTTTGAGTGTCCCTATTTATGTGTCTCCGCCGGTGGGGGATGCTATTGTTGTAGATTGTGTATATCGTTCATGCGTAGTCATTATTGAGGGTCTTGAAACTAGTGTAGACATGTTGCTTCTTGACATAGTCGATTTTGATGTCATATTGGGCATGGATTGGTTTTCACCTTATTATGCCATCTTGGACTGTCAGACCAAGACAATTACTTTAGCTTTGCTTGGATTGCTTCAGTTAGATTGGAAAGGGACTCCTGGTCATTCTCCCTGCAGAGTGATTTCTTATGCCAAGGCTAATCACATGGTTGAGAAAGGATGTTTGGCTTATTTGTCTCATATCCGTGATTCTGATGCCGTGATTTATTCAATGGAGTCAGTGCCTATTGTTCGGGAGTTTCCCGAAGTGTTTCCTGCAAACCTGTCGGGGATGTCACCCGACAGGGATATCAATTTTTGTATTAATGTTGCTCCAGGATCTCAGCCCATTTCTATTCCTCCATACCGGATGGCCCCACCTGAATTGAAAAATTGAAAGAACAGTTGCAAGACCTGCTTGATAAGGGTTTCGTCAGGCCTAATGTCTCGCCCTGGGTTGCACCGGATTTGTTTGTAAAGAAGAAGGATGAAACGATGAGAATGTGTATAGATTAACGGCAATTGAATAATGTCACTATGAAAAATAAGTATCAATTGCCGAGAATTGATGATTTATTTGATCAGCTTCAGGGTGCCTGTGTGTTTTCAAAAATTGATTTGAGATCGGGCTACCATCAGTTGAAGATTAGGGCGTCCGATGTTCCTAAAACAGCCTTCCGGAAAAGTTATGGGAACTATGAATTTTTGTTGATGTCTTTTGGTTTGACTAATTCCCTAGCAGCCCTTATGGATTTGATGAATCGAGTTTTCAAGCCTTATCTGGATTGCTTTTGCTTACTGCAAAAATGGTAATTACAATTATATTTTATTTTGTGGTTCTAAAAATATATGATCTATTTTAATACTAGTTGTTTTGGAAATAGGTGCTAAGTGAGAGGGAATAAAATGAGATAAGATGAAGGGATAATATGATTATGCAAACCGAGCATCTATGAGACGGGGTCTCGAGCTGGTCGGGAACAGGGCCTCGAGGTCGAGCTTGAGAGCTTGACAGAGGGCGGTCGATGAGGGTATAACAGTATTGAAGGCCTTGAAGATGGCCTTTTATGATCACTAATGAGCAATAAATGAAGAAAATTTAATGAGCACAATAAATGAAAGGCAATAAATCAATGGAACAATTGTAGAAAATGTTTGAGTTAGAGAGTATAGAATGTTATTGTTCTTGTATTAAATATCCTCCCCTTTATAAAATGACAAGTATCCCCTTTATATAAGAGGGAGAATCTTAACATAGTACATGTGTAATTATTACGAAGAAATGCAGCTAGTCCAACTATTTAATGTCATGGTAGGGACTAGTACTACTCTTACGGGCTTGGTCAGCTTTAACTACGTGCCTTTTAGAATTTCCCACCTTCTCATGACGTGGGGGATCCTCGATATGCTTCCTCGATGTCTAACCTCAAACTATGCCTCGATCCCTCTGGATACGAACTTCGAAATGCTATAATGGTCATAAAATAGAACTCTCTAATTTTAGCCTTATACAGATAGTCCCCGCATTTCTTAGAATTAAATGATAAGAAACGATCTTGAACCCTTGTCTCTTTGATACTCCCATTATGACGTCAGCCTCGTTAGAACACTAAATGATGTGACACAAGGGCTACACTGAGGTCGCATCAGCACAATTCTCGAGAAGCCCACGAACCGCTATTGGTTCGACCT
The DNA here is from genome assembly GCA_005239505.1 of Nicotiana paniculata. Taxonomy (NCBI): domain Eukaryota; kingdom Viridiplantae; phylum Streptophyta; class Magnoliopsida; order Solanales; family Solanaceae; genus Nicotiana; species Nicotiana paniculata. Next base: position 65,559 of record ML347144.1, on the reverse strand, counting down.
TTTCACTTCAAACATGCTTAAAGGGCTTCTCTACATACTTCAATGGTTTGCCTTTAACAATTTTACAACATCTTCAAGTGTTCAAAGATTTACTAAATGTTTTATACTTTCATCCTCTTTCTGTGCTTGCTTCTTCATCTTCTTTATTTAAAACTCAGTTACAATTATGGAAAAAAACCTCCAAAAAGAGGGAGCCACTTCTTCATCACGCCCGTCTAAGGGCAAATCAAAAACATCTCCTTTCATCGAACAGTGCATCCCTAGTCCCTTTGACACCGTCTCCGATTTTACCATTGAAAAACCCCATTTTATACCAGGCCGATATGAACCCATGTCTCGGTATATAAGTGTAGTGGCCGATACAGAGAGAGTAAAACTAGACTGCCATTGGGGGGATGTGGCGCAAGTAGAAATCCCCATAGCTGAAGAAAGCATAGTCACAAATAAGGCTGGGTTTCTCAGAGCATATATATACCCTTTCACTTTAGGCCCCGTAGATTCTTCTTCTCCACCGATAGACCCAGGGACCCTCGACTTTTTTCGTCAATACCGAGTGATGCTCAGTCAGATTTATCCCTATTTCTGGAGGATGTTATAGATGATTCCATATATCTCCAGTATGGTCGAGGGAATGACTTTCACCCTCGATCACTTGATCAGATTGTATAGCCCTCGTCTCTTCTGAGGGGGGGTTAATTAAGTTGCACCATCGATCTGCCAAGGTGTTCTTTGCCTGCATCGACGAGGACAGAGACAGAGGATGGATGAGCCGATTCGTTAGAGTTAGAACTTCAGACATCATCCCTGCTGATAGAATGTCGTTCCTGGATGAATGGAATATGATGCGTAAGTATCCCCATACCGAGTATGTTTTACCACATCCTTTTCTTCTTCAGATCGGACCTCCTTCTCTTTTGATTGATTTTTTTCTTATTGTGTAGCCATTGTTTGGTTCCCCGCCACAGTCCAGGACCTTCCAGGATGGGTAAAACTTTTGGACTTCGCTTTTCCATACAACAAACGCGTCTGACATGATTTGGATAAAATGCGGTGGTAGGCCAAGAACCACGGTAAACTCTCATTGTTGTCATTTCCACATTCTTTGTAGGTATTCTCAATGGTGGTGAGTTTGACACATCATGCCTATGCAGGCCTTGGGGAAGGCGTGTTGATGAGGCCGCCCCCTCCTTATGAGGAAACGGTTTCAAAAACCGCTAAGGACAAGAAAAGGAAGAAAGAGGCACCGGCAGAGTCTCTAAAATCCAAGAGGGTAAAGGCTCGGAAGCCCAAGACCGATGCTACGGTCCTATCCTCGGTGGCAGCTGAGAGACTGCGTGACGAGGAAAAAGATAATGATACCTTCCCTTTGGTACAAAAGGAAAAACGAAGTGTTGATGCTTCGAGAGTTGCTAGGCGGACGTCTGCTGAGTTGGAGGTAGCCGATGGAGACCCGCCTCGTGTTTAGGAGACCCTCGAGGAGGGTGCAGATGCAGTCTCCAAGCCGCTCTTGGACATGGTACAACCCGTGTTGGTGAATTTGAGAGGCCCATTTCTGATATTTTTCGGGGGAGAGAAGAAGCCCCGATGGAGGTTGATGCTGCAGGCGCATTTCAATTGGGACCGTCATTTTCTCTAGGGGAGATATGAGATGCCAAGGATAGGAATGCCCCCGGCTTGGGAACCTCTCAGGGAGAGGATAATGCATTCATAGATTACTTTGAAGGTGTTGAGGAGGAGAGCGATATTGATGCCCCGGTGCTCTCGAGGAGGCCGAGAGGCTTCAAAAGCAGGTGACCTTTTCGATATAATATTCTATGCTTCGAATTTTTACTCTTTCTTTTCTGACATTTTTCATTTGTGTTGTAGGTCAGGAATTTGTATAACCAATACTTCTCTAAGCTGCAAGATGAATTGACTCATCGCTGAGAGGAGCTCGAGAGGCTTATGTTAGAGTCAAATGAGCTGGACGCTCTATACGCGCGAAAAGACGAGGAGTTGATCAACCTCCGAGCAGGCTCAGATAGAGCGCTCCAAGAGAGGGCCGACTTCATCGAGCAGGTACTTTAGTACCCATAATCTTATCTTCAATTTTAAGTACTTGGTGCTAATTAGTTTATCTTCTACATCTTTTAGATTAGGCAGAAGGATGCCCTAGTGGGGCAGCTCCGAGAGAATGTTCCGGCCAAGGACACCGAAATCCTTGAGCTGACGCAGCTGAATAATGCCTTGGCTTTGGAGAGGGACATACTTCAGGAGAAACTATCCTCGATTCAGGGCTTTCTTCGAGGTGCTCAGGACGAGGCTGTTGCATTATATGCGGCCAAGTCCGAGGCCGATGAATTTGTGTGTTCATACAAAAGGGATGTTGCCGCCGCAAATGATCGGGCCAGGGAGATATCCGAGAAGGCCGAGCTAAAACTGGCTCGGGCAGTTTCTCATGCACTCTTGCAAGCTAGAAGGCAAGCCTTCGAGGAAGCAACTGCTAAAGGTGTCAATCTCTCAGTCAAGATTGAAGAAGACAGGGCCTTGGAGGAAGAATCGGCAATTTCAACTACTTCGGATGCGGGCTCTGGAAGCGACTCGGGCAGTAGCGAAGGCGAATAGAAGATTTACTTACTGTTTTGCTTTTTTCTTTTTTGAACATGGGATCCTGGGGGAGCTTTGTAAAATACCCATGTCAGTATATTTTTGGAATGGAAAAGATCTCTTCGTTTCTTATCTTTCAAACTTTTCCCTACAATACTTATGCAAAAATCATTCTTCAAGCTTTGAATCTAGCTCTTTGAAGCCTGCACTTGCTGTAATGGAGACCCTCAAAATCTGACACCTTCTCGAGGCTAGGTCTGTAGGGGGGTTTTGATCCCTCAAATCCTGTATAATAACATCGTTCATATGACATGACCGTGAAGTGACCGTGGTGGACCCGCCGGTACACTTCCCTAAAAGTTATAATAACTTTGTCAGAATTAATTATTCCTCAATGTAGGTGAATAGTCGCCTTTTTTTTCTATATATATAGACTCGCTTTTTCTTCACTTTAGGTCCTGCAGCTTTATAAAACTAGTTTTTTCTTTAACGTTCTCTTCCTTTTCTCATCTTGGGAAACTACTCGAGCTTTCTTCCTCTTTAACTTTCATCCAATAGTTATGGTTGTTGTGCCCAAATCCGTTCACAGAGAAGAGGGAAAACTTACCTCTGCTTCTAGCCCGACTAGTGGTACACCGGCGACGTATGGTGAGTTAACCTCGAGCTATTTTGAGTTGAAGAAAGAATTTGCACTAGAGAAACCCTTCGATGCCCGGGGCCATCGAGAGCATGCGTCGATCCTTATTCGATCCATAGAGGAGAACCACCTTGAGGCCGTGAGGAGATATTGCAGATGGGGAGAAAATGTGATGCTGCAGATACCTTCCCGAGAAGAGAATATTATGTCCTACGTAGAGGGATTTCTGAACGTGTATACGTACCCATTTACATTGGGCCCCCTCGACCGCCTTATGCTCGAATTCTGCAAAAGGTATCGAGTCACGCTGGCTCAAATTCATCTGTCCTTCTGGCGGATAGTGTAGATGATAAGGTACTTTACTGAAAATGTTGAGCTCGAGTTTACCCTTAGCCACCTTATCAGATTATGTCGTTCTCAGCATTGTCGAGGCCTGATTCCGTTACGACGCTGATATACCAAGCCTTTTATTGCCAGTGATGATGAGGACCGGAATCAAGGATGGATGAGTCTGTTTTTTCGAGTGAGGACCATCGACATCATTCCTGCAAAGTTCATGCAGTTCCCCAAAAAATGGAACTTCAAACGTAAGTATCACGTAATACCTTAGTGCCCTTTGCTCTCGATGATTTATAAGGATGTTTCTTTTTCTTTTCCCCGGCGGTCTGTGGATGCCGGAAGAGATCTCTGATCTTGCCGACTACACTCGGAGGCTGGCAGCTTCAACGTCCTATGGTGAACGCAAGTGGCGGGATCTGTCAAAGGGCATATGGGAAGCAAATCATCACGGTATGTTCCATGTGATTGACTTTCGAGGAATCCTTTTCTTTATGTGTATTAACTTTGCCTCCGCATACGGTTGTGTATTCTCCAAAGGTGAGATCTTACCCCTTCGAGGAGGGGGAAGGACCATCGACTTCAGAACCAAGGGAGGATAATAAGCGGAAAAGGTCCTCAGTGGACGAGGACATTCTCAATGAGGCGGTGTTTGCCCAGAGACACAGAGGAGATGTTGCCACTGAAGAGGACCTTATATACATCGGTTATTTTGTGGACACCAACTCTCCTCGGGAGGATGGGTTTTCATCTATGGCTCGAACAAGGGGCCCTCCCGAGGTTTCCGATCCTATTGGGCCTGAGACCTCTAGTCTCGAGGAAGAGGTTCCACGAGAAGGAATGAGCAAGGGTCCTCTGCCATCATCTCCCCTTCGAGGGGCGTTCGAGACCAAGGGCCTCCTAAATCAAGTGGGGTCTCGAGCGATCATGTCCCCACCGAGAGCAGTTCAACTGACGCACGCTCGACTATTGAGGAGGCTTAGTGGCTTTGTTCCGTGGTGAGATTTGGTTGAATTTGTTGGTATTTTAGTTTTGTATTTTCATCTTTTGAATTGAAGCTTCCTTTTTATAAGCTTTTCACAAGCTCAAGTCCGAGCTGCTCTGCTGCGAGGTCAATTTGCGGGAAATCTTGGGCAAGAAGAAATCTCTCAGGCTTCTTTGCAATGAGAAGACAAAAGAATTGATATATCTTCGATCGGAGATGAATCGACGCCGAGATTACGAAGGCAATCTCGAGAAATAGGTAATCCTTATTTTAAGGGGGGTACTTGTCTCTTTTCCCATCTTGGAGAGCTAATGCTTGATATTTCAGTTGCAGAGAAAGACGGAAGCGCTTGAACCCCTTTGGGGCGAAGTCGGACAGGTCAATTCATGATGCAATGCGTTGAAGGCACATATAGGTGTTCATGTTGCGGCCCAAAGGAATGTTTTGGCCAAGGCATCTGCCCTCGAGGTACAACTTTGCAATGCTCGAGAAAGTGGCTCGATTTAGACGGGCAGGATTGCCAAGCTTGAGATTGATATTTTGAAGGTGAAGGCTAAGGTCGTGGATGCCCGGGCTGAAGCTGAAGAAGTTCAAGCAAAGGCCAATAAGAAAGTGGTTGTTTATTTGAAAGATGTTGTTGATGCTCGTGTTGAGCTGAGGGGAGCCTTTGATAGAGGGAGACCCTCGAAGAGATTCGCGCTAGGTGCTTTGATCTTTTGGAAGAGATAATGCAGGCCAAGGTGGATGAGATCGACCCCGAGATTTTCCTTTTTTCTAGTGTCTATGCTGATATGTGAAGGCCTTCGAGAGAGCTGGTCCCTAGAGCGGACTAGGTGTTTCTTTCTTGTCCTTTGTATAAAACTCCTGTGGGAGCATTGTAATACATGTATATGAAACATCCTTTGGTAGTTCTGACTTGCTTGTGTTTGTCTTTCTTTTTGTTTTGAATTTCGATGCTTGTCAATGATTATCCTGATGAATTGGACTCCGAAATGAAACCCTTGGGGTTTTAAATTGGCCATGAGTCTTTTTAGGCTGGCCCGTGGGCTCTTACACATTGGGTCGGTACGACCTTTAGTGTGGCTGGCGCTTAGGCTCTTGCGTATTGGGTCGGTACGACCTTTAGTGTGACTGGCGCTTAGGCTCTTACGCGTGGCCCTTAGGCTCTTTTTAGTTAACCGTTTAGGGCTCAGTAATCATGTCGGGTTTCGACTCGAGCTCATCGACCCTTAGCTTTTTTTAAATCGGCCATCAGGCTCTTTTAGGCTGGCGCTTAGGCTCTTACGTGTTGGGTCGGTACGACCTTTAATATGGCTGGCGATTGGTCTGTTACGCATTGGGTCGGTACGACCATTAATATGGCTGGCGCTTGGGCTCTTATATGTTGGGTCGGTACGACTTTTAACTGGTTATTTTCGAAGTAATTACAGACCTCCGATTTTATGACGACGGTCGGACGTCTCTGAGCCGTGTTAGTTTGGCCGGAGCCTTATGACGGTGGTCATTGTATTTGGTTGTAGCCTTTAAGTCCCCGAGTGATATAGCCTCGTCGTCTATATCGAGGGTATGCCTTTTTAGGGGTCTTGCAAGTTTTAATATATAGCCTTGACTTTGATATCACGATTATGCCTTTTTAAGGTCTTACAAATTTGTACATGCCTTGCTTGAGGTCTTAGAGATTTAATATTGCCTCGTGGAGGTCTTACGATTCATGCCTTGCTCGAGGTCTTACAGTTTTGATATTGACTCGTGGAGGGCTTATATTGGTGCCTCATGGAGGACTTATATTGTTGATATTTCCTCAAGGGCTTATACTATTTATATTGCCTCATGGAGGGCTTATATTGGTGCCTCATAGAGGGTTTATGAACTTGAAGTTGCCTGATTGAGGTCTTATGGTTTCAAGTTAGATATCTTGATGAGCCGACTGTTGAGGACAGTCCCCCAGTCGTGGTTATGCCTTTATTTATTTATTTTTGTAGGTCTTACAAATTTGACGTTGCCTTTTTGAGGGCTTACAAGTTTAAGCATGCCTCGTTGAGGTCTTATAGGCGCGATATTTCCTTGTTGAGGGCTTATGAGCTCGAATTTGCCAGCCCTAAGGTCTTACGGCTTCGAGTTTTCGAAGACAGTCCCCGAGTGTTCGTGAAATTTTTGGCCCTGGGTCGTTTCTTTTGAAAATAGCAAACTTTTTTGAAGCACGAAGTGTTTTAATGATAAACTATTTTCCTTCGATTAATTGATACAAGTATACATGTTTTCTCCATTAAGGGTTGGATTGTTCTATGTGGACACGGTTCATTCGACCATTTGGTCCTATACATCATTCTCCTGTCGAGACCCTTTTTGGCATATTTTAATTTCTTTGAGGTGATATCCCGGGGGGGATGCCCCTCAGTATTTGAGGTTGATGTAAGAGAAGCCTTGATTACTTGGTGAGTTCTTCTTAGGTAGCATATGGATGTTGCCTCGTTAAAAATCTCATCAGTAAAACCCATTTGGGACAAAATCCGACATGAGGGAAAAAGAGGGCAACACATGCTTTAAAACATATGGCCTTCGAGCTGGAGGGTGCTTCGATTCCTTTCAATCGAACACATGCAAATAGGCTAGTTTATAATGTGAAGGAAAGAGGGAAAGGAGTGTACCTTGACTGTGGTGGCATTCAAGCCTCGATATGCTTCAGTTACTTGTTTCGATGACGCGGCAAGGTCCTTTATTCGTTCAATTGAGGATGTTGTTTTTGATTGCTACTCGGTTGTTTGCTTGTTCTTTGGCTCATTCGAGGTAGAAGGTGTCGGTGCCAGTGCCACATCGTGCATTGCGAACATTTCTTTCGATGTGTGCTGCTCTCCGTGCACTATTTTTACTCCATCCTTCATAGGGAACTTCATCATTTCATGAATGGTTGATGGTACCGCTCTCATACTGTGAATCCATGACATTCCAAGCAATGCATTGTATCTCATGTCACCTTCAATGACATGAAACTTGGTATCTTGAATTGTACCGGCCACGTTGACTGGGATGATGATTTTCCCTTTCGTTGCCTCACTCGCCATGTTTAATCCATTGAGGACTCAAGAGGCGGGCACGATATAGTCGAGCAATCCAAGTTACTTCACCACCCTCGACCTAATTATATTGAACCTGAAATTTATTCACAAGAAAAGTAATTACCAGTGCGTCATTATGAGGTTGAGACAAGGTCTCGATGTCATATTCGCGGAATAAAAGAGAATCTTCAGGTATGCACCTCTGAGTTCGCTTTTCCCTGGTGGTGGATACTTTTGTTCGCTTGAAAATGGGTTCCTGAGGGACGTCAACTCCTCCAATAATAATGTGGATGACGTGTTGTGGTTCTTATGTTTCATTTTTCCTGTTTCCCTCAATTTCCTGTAATTGGTTATTAGCTCAGTCACTGAGAAACTCTCGAAGGTGCCCTTTGCTAATCAGTCGGGCTACCTCTTCTCAAAGCTGTCTGCAATCCTCGGTCCTATGACTGTGGGTACCGTGATACTCACATATCAAGTTAGGGTTCCTTTGCGAAGGATTTGATAGTATCGGTCTTGGCCCCCTAGTGTCTTTGATCTTTACTATGGCCAATATGATGTCTGAAACGTCAATGTTGAAGTTGTACTCGGACAGCCGGGGTACCTCTAGGGGCCTTGTGTGCCTATCGAGCCCTGCTCTGTTCGTGATTCCTCGAGGATTCTAGCCTCGATCCACCCTTTGATAACTTTGAGGTATGTTTTGCCTCGGGATATTTCTCCAATTTTCTATATATGGTTGATACCTTTCTTTCCTTGGCCTCGGCTCTCTTTTTGGAAGCCTCGATTCCTTTGCTAAGAGCCTGCTGGAATACACCAAGCCCGAGGGGGCTTCCAACTAGTCATCCTTGACTCTGATCTTTGACTGATACAAGTTGTGTACATCTGCCCAAACTACATCGGGATACTTGATTAAGTTTTGCTTCAACTACTTTGAAGCTATAGAGCTTCGTTCATTCAAGCCTTGATCGAAGGCTTGCACTACCCAATCATCGGAGATCGATGGTAATTCCATCTGTTCCAATTGTAAGCGGGATACGAACTCTCTTAACATCCCATTCTCTCTTTGTTTGATTTTGAAGACGTCAGATTTCTGCGTACCGACCTTGATGGAACCAGCATGTGCCTTCACAAAAGAGTCTGCCATCATGGCAAATGAAACTATCGAGCTCGATGGCAGGTTATGATACCACATCATTTCCCCTTTGGACAAATTTTCTTCAAATTTTTTCAATAAGACGGATTCAATCTCGTTGTCTTTTAGGTTGTTCCCTTTCACAACACAAGTGTAAATAGTAATGTGCTCATTGGGGTCTGAGGTCCCGTTGTACTTCGGGAAATCGGGCATTCTGAATTTCTTCAAGATGGTCTTCGGGGCCGCATTTGATGGAAATGTCTTTTGCACAAACTTTTTTGAATCTGCACCCTTCAAAATAGGGGGTGCGCCCGGGATCTAATCGACCCTCGAGTTACAGGTCTCTACATTTTTGTCGTTAGCTTCTATCTTCTTTTTACCTGATTCAATCCCCTTTGTTAGGTCCTCGAGCATCTTCATAATAGTGGGGTCGACTGCCAAATCGTTATTGCTAGACCTTTCTGGTGCATGTTCGACTCGAGGAGCCATTTTCCGGTGGTGTTGTGCTTGGAGTTCTTTGATGGCTTTGTAGATGAGCAATAGCCACTTGTTATGCTTGCAACATCTCAAAAATGACATAAAGGCTAACTTCTCATTACTTTTGTGAAGGGGCTCTCTGTGCTTCATACTGGGTTCCTTCGCGCATACATTCGTCTGTATGAGAGCTTACATCAACATGTTGAGCATTGTGTGAACCTTCATCAATGGGGATTTGCACTGGTGCCCTTTCAGGGTTTTGCTATGGTATACCAGGGTCTGAAGTAACTGCGTCGTTCTCTCCGTGATCCTCAGGACCATTGTTTTCTTGTGCAGTCACTGAGTTATACATTTTCTGACCTGAAATTGAAGATTCTTGGACAAGAAAAAGTGTAAAGAACCATTTGTGTTTTTTAGAATACCAGCACTAAAACAATCACTATTATTTTTAGCCCCACGGTGGGCGCCAAACTGTTTACCGCGAAAATGGTTGTTACAATTATATTTGATCTTTTGGTTCTAGAAATGTGTGATTTATTTTAATACTAGTTGTTTAATACTAGTCTTTTAGGCAAGGGATAATGAGATTGGGGAAATCGAGCAGTTATAAGACGGGGTCTCGAGCTGGTTTAGAACATGGCCTGGAGGTTGAGCTCGAGAGCTTGATAGAGGGCGGTCGATGAGGTTATAAAAGTATTGAAGGCCTTGAAGATGGCCTTTTTATGATCCATAATAAGCAATAACTGAAGAAAAATTAATGAGCACCATAAATGAAAGGCAATAAATCAATGGAACAATTGTAGAGAATGTTTAAGTTAGAGTGCAGAGAATGTTCTTGTTCTTGTATTGAATCTCCTCCCCTTTACAAAATGACAAGGATCCCATTAATTTAAGAGGGGGAATCCCAATATAGTACATGTGTAATTATTACAAAGAAATGCAGCTATTGCAACTATTTAATGTCACGGTACGGACTTGTACTACTCTTGCGGGCTTGGTCAGCTTTAACTACGTGCCTTTTGGGAATTTACCGCCTTCTCATGACGGTATACAATTTATGCCACTCCGAGGTTGAACATGGGGATCTTCGATATGCTTCCTAGATGTCTTACCTAGAACTATGCCTCGATCCCTCTAGAGACGAGTTTCGAAATGCCAGAATGGTCATAAAATCGAACTCTCCAATTTTAGCCATATAAACCTTCGTAATTGTTTCGTTGATGATATTCTTATATACTCCCGCAGTCAGGAGGAGCATGAACAACACCTCCGTATAGCACTCCAGACATTAAGGGATAATAAAGTTGGATACAAAATTTTCAAAGTGTGAATTATGGTTAGATTAAATAGCTTTCTTGGGTCACGTCGTATCAGCAGAAGGTATTCAGGTAGACTATAAGAAGATAGAGGTAGTCAAGAACTAGCCTAGACCCTCTTCAGCCACGGAAATCAGGAGCTTCTTGGGTTTGGCGGGATACTACCGTCATTTTGTGGAGGGGTTCTCGTCTATAGCAGCCCCGATGACGAGATTGACTTAGAAAGGTGCCCCATTTAAATGGTCGGATAAGAGTGAGGCGAGCTTCCATAAGCTCAAGACAGCCTTGACGTCAGCACCGGTATTGGTGTTACCATCAGGTTCAGGATCTTTCACGGTATATTGTGATGCTTCCGATGTTGGGTTGGGAGCGGTGTTGATGCAAAAGGGCAGGGTGAAAACATATGCGTCTCGATAGTTAAAGATTCATGATAAGAATTATCATGTCCATGGCTTAGAGTTGGCAGCCATTGTTAGTGCATTGAAAATATGGAGGCACTATCTTTATGGCGTGCCATGTGAGGTTTACACGGATCATCGTAGCCTCCAATACTTATTCAAGCAAATGGATCTTAATTTGAGATAGAGGAGATGTTTAGAAATATTGAAAGATTATGATGTCACTATATTGTATCATCCGGGAAAGGCCAATATGGTGGCCGATGCATTGAGTAGGAAAGCAGTAAGTATGGGCAACCTTGTTTGTATTCCAGTTGTTAAGAGACTATTAGCTTAAGATATTCAGACGTTGGCTAATCAGTTCGTGAGGTTGGATATTTCTCCTAGCCATGTTCTAGTTTGTACAGTTGCTCGGTCTTTCTTATTCGAGCGTATCAGAGATTGGCAGGATGATGACCCACACTTGATGGTCATTAGGGACACCGTTCGGCAAGGTGGTACCAAGAAGGTTACAGTTGGAGATGATGGTGTTTTGAGGATGCATGGTCGTATATGTATGCCTAATGTTGATGGCCTTCGTTAGTGTATTCTTGAAGAAGCTCACAGTTCTAAGTATTGTATTCACCTGGGTGCTTCCAAGAAGTAGCAGGACCTACGGTAGCACTACTGGTGGAGAAGGATGAAAAAGGATATTGTTGCTTAAGTCGCTCATTGTTTGAATTGCCAACAGGTGAAATATGAGCATCAGAGACCCAGTGGTTTACTTCAGCATATAGATATTCCTGAGTGGAACTGGGAGCGTATCACTATGGACTTCGTTGTTGGGTTCCCACGGACTCATAGGAAGTTCGACGTCGTGTGGGTTATTGTGGATAGGTTAACTAAATCAGCACATTTCATTCCAGTGGCAAGTACTTACACTTCGGAGCGGTTGGCAGAGATATGTGTTTGAGAGATTGTTCGCCTTCACGGTGTGCCGGTGTCTATCATTTCTGATTGAGGTACATAGTTTACCTCACACTTTTGGAGGGTAGTTCAGTAAGAGTTGGGTACCCGAGTTTAATTGAGCACAATATTTCATCCTCAGTCGGACAGGAAGTTCGAGCGTACTATTCTGATTCTAGAGGATATGCTTCGCGCTTGTGTTATTGACTTTGGAGGTTCTTGGGATCAATTATTGCCGTTAGTGGACTTTGCCTACAATAATAGTTATCGGTCGAGCATTCAGATAGCTCCATATGAGGCATTATATGGTAGACGGTGTAGATCGCCATTTGGGTGGTTTGTTATGGGAGAGGCTCATTTATTGGGTATAGACTTAGTTCAAGAGGCCTTAGATAAGGTCAAGATTATACAACTCAACTTTGTGCAGCTCACTCTAGAAAAAGAGTTACGCCGACTGTAAGGTTCGTGATGTGGCATTCATGGTTTTGGAGAGGGTATTACTTCAGGTATCGCCCATGAAGGGTGTTATGAGATTTGGGAAGAAGGGTAAGTTGAGCCCTAGGTATATTGGACCATTTGATATTCTTGATAGAGTGGAGGAGGTAGCTTATAGACTTATGTGACCTCCAGCCTCAGTTCATCTAGTATTTCATGTATCCATGCTCTGGAAATATCATGGTCACCCATCCCATATGTTAGATTTTAGCTCTGTCTAAATGGAAAATGATTTGACTTATGAGGAGGAGCCGGTAGCCATTCTAGACCGGCAGGTTCGTCAGTTGAGATCAAAGAGTTACCCTTCAGTTGAGTGTAGTGGAAGGGTCAGCCTGTTGAGGAAGCTACTTTGGAGACTTAGTCGGACATGCAAAGTAGATATCCCCATTTGTTTTCCAGTTCAGGTAATTTTCTATGTATGTTCCAGGACGAACGTTTGTTTTAGAGGTGGAGATTATGATGAACCAAAGGGTCATCTTATAAATTAGTCTTAAAAAGATTAATTTCATTTACCTCGATTTGTGTGCACAGTCCGGGCGTGAAACCGGAAAGCTTTTATATGAAAATATGAGAAGTAATAATTTTGGAATTTAAAATTTGGTTTTAGTTGACTTTGTTCAACATTTTTAGTAAATGGACCCAGATCTGTGTTCCGACTATCTCGGGAGGTCCGCAGTAAAATATGGGACTTGGGCGTATACCCGTAATTGAATTATGAGGTCCCTTGCCTTAGAAATCAAATTTTAAAGAAAATAGTTTTACTGGATTTTCACTAAAATAAAGAAATGAATTAATTTTTTAAAATGTTGGTATCGGCCCCGTATTTTTGGTTCCGGAGCTTGATACAGGTTTGTTATGATATTTAAGTCCTATTGCTGAAATTTTGTAAGAATCGGAGTTGATTTGACGTGATTCGGATGTCCAGTTCAGAAATAGTAAAATTCGGGTGAATTTTGGGTAGGCTACGAGATATTTTACACTTAAGAAATTACGTTGTCATGACTATTTCTGGTGTGCAGGTAAATTGTTCTTTGCATTCGCGTAACTTCACTCGTGAACGCGTAGAGTAAAGTGCACTGGGTCCATTTTTGTTCTATGCGAACGCGGAATTCAGGACGCAAACTCGGAGCACTGGTGGGCTAGAGCTTCACGAAAGCGTCCAGGCCACGTGAATGCACTTTGTAAACGGGATTCGGAGTATGGAAGTTGCATTTATTCTACGCGAACGCGACCAGCTGGTCGCGAACGCGATGACCAAAAGTAAGCAAAGCTTCGCAAACGCGTTCAAGGCCCCGCGAACACGAAGGTTATTGGGCATGACCCATCGCGAACGCGGCAGGCCCATCGCGAACGCGATGAAGGCCTGCCCAGTCATATAAAAACAGTTTTAAAAATCAGGCAGAACCTATTTTTCACCAATTTTCGAACTACAAAGACCTATAGGCGATTGTCTTCACACAAATTCATCCCCAAAGTGTTCGTAAACAATTCTAAACTCTTCTCTTTCAATTACCCAATGGTTTTCATCACTTTTCAATCAAAAATCAAAACTTTTCATGGTAGAAATTGAGGGTTTGTGTAGAATTAGGGAACTTTAAGAAATCAAATTTTGACCTCGAATTGGAATCGGATTTCGAAACTAATTGCATATTTGGGTTCGGGGGTGAATGGGTAAACGCAATTTGGTCCGAACCCCAAGTTTGGACCAAGCAGGCCCGGGGTCGGGTTTTAACTTCTTTTTTTTTGAGAAAACTCAGGAAAACAATGATTATTCAAAAAAGTTAGTTTCTTTAGCATAATTCGATAGGAAAAGTGGTAATTGAGCAGTGAGTGGCCTGCGAATTTTAGGTAAGTGCTTGGTTTAACCTTGACTTGAGGGAATAGGAGCCCCTAAAATTTTCATATGTGTGGTGTATAGGTGTGGTGACGAGTATCTATGCACCACTAAATTATTGTTGAACATGGTCCCTTCCCCGTTTCCATATATTTGCTTTCTGGCTTAATTGTTTCAGGATCATTGATGTTTATATGTCTATTTGGATTCGTTAACTTATTGTTAAGTATTGTTTAGAGTATTTTGGAAGTGTTGGTTGTTCTCTTGGTTTTTTATGTTACATAAGGATTGAGCTGGATGTCAGTGTTACGATATGTATATAATTTCTGGTTGGTTTCATTGTGAAATGATAATTGATAAAGTTTATGAGTTTTACAGCTTCTGTTTACAATTATTGATAAAGAAATGTTATGAAGGGCTTGGCGTGAATTGTGAAAGTTTTCATAAATAAACTGATATGATATGCCTGGTGGGAGTGGGTTGCACGCCACAACAAGGAGTGATAAGGGTGGACATATGGGATCGGGATGCACGCAGCAACAGGAGAAATAAGGGTGATATATATATATAGGGAGGAGCAATAAGGGTGGATAGGTGGGAGCGGGTTGCACGCTGCAACAAGGAGCGATAAGGGAGAATATTTATATTTTATTGATTTCATAAAAATAAGGATTTGGAAATTTTGAGGAGTTGATTATAGCTGAGATCTGAAATGAAATATCCGAGTTATTTTTATTTACTATTGCAAGTTACTAGTTATTTAGTATTATTATTGTTTCCTTCTAGCTTTGTTATATGTTGTTCGCAGGTTATATTGTTAATGCCCCGGCGTAGCCTCATCACTACTTCTTCGAGGTTAGGCTCGGCACTTACTTAGTACATGGGGTCGGTTATACTGATACTACACTCTGCACTCTTTTGTGCAGATCCAGGTACCGGCCAGAGTTAGGAGATTTTGGTAGCTGCGCATTTTCATTAGAGACAAGAGGTAGATCTGCTGGCGTTCGTAGAATCCTGGGGTCTTCTATACACTATTTAGCTGATGTTTTATTTCATTCAAAACAGACATATATACTTCTTTCAGCCCATTATTTGTAGTACACTTTAGTAGTACGTGAATTGTGACACCAGACCCTGGGTAGGCTTATGGTTATATATATTTAGTTTGAGGTTCGGCTTATTTATTCGGTTATTAATATTATTCATGGAGTTATTGATTGGAATGTATTAGATTTCGTATTTATTTTGAATTGTTCTATTATGTTTAAGTAAACTTTTAAAAGAAAAGGTTGGTTCAGTTCTAACATTGGCTTGCCTAGCAAGTATGGTGTTAGGCGCCATCACAATCCCGTGGGTTGGGAATTTGGGTCGTGACATATATATACATGAAATTGAACTAGTTGAAACCTAAAGATTCTAACATAATGCCATAATACTCAATACTTAGACATGACGGAGAGATACACACATTGTGATAATCACTGAAAGGAAGGGAAGCAAAAGAACCAAAGTATACTGGGAAACATATTAGCATAGGAAAAAAGTCCTAGTTAACAGAAAAATAGAGTATTTATCTTTTAAAAATCAGGATAGCATGAAACATGTTTAAAGCATACTTTAAAACAACATTCCATAGATTTGGGATTAATACACAAAGGGTAATCCAGTATACACATGAATTATTACTAAAAGGTTCATTCAAGTGGGGTGTGGTTCCCATAGAGTTGTGGTAGTACCCAAAACATAATATGAAGAAATTTTATAACATACAACATACAATCATAGTAGTTAGGCTCACATCCAAATAAACTTGCATTGAAGTTCAAAACTAAACATGCTAAGATGTTAAATGGTATAGAACCCATTTCAGAAGAAAAGGAATCACAAAGTACAAATCATAAAGAAGAATACGTATTAGCATGACACAATAGTAAAATATCCCACGCGTTTACTTATGCCAGAATGACATCAGAGCATTGAACATTATCATGCTCGTGTAATTCAAATACATGTGCAGAACGAAAGAAAGAAGTTGAACATTGCAAAGGTTTAAAACACTAACCAATTGCGGAATCAGAAAAGTAAAGAGTGTAATAGCAAAACCCCCAAGTCCCCGATGCTTCAAAGTTCACAATAGACTCGAGTATGGGCTCCGAGCGGTGCTTAAATCAGAGGAGGTTGTTTAATGGCCTTGGCTTTCAGCCGACCCCGAATTCAATGACTTTTAGAGAGTGTGCGAGTATAAGAGTGAGTGAGTGAGTGAGTGAGAGAAGAGAGTAGTAAGAACAATTGCAGGGATTGTTTTTTGATTCAAAAGTCTCATTTAGGGGTTTCAGAGGAGGGGTTTATATAGTAGAAGATTTAAGACATAAAATAGGGAAACATGGTAAATTAAACACAGAATAAGGAAAATATGGCATGCCAGAATCAATTCGAATCAGTTTTAGGGAAAATAACACATAAAATAAGGAGATACAGCAGATTAAACAAAAATAAGGAAAATATCAGTCAAACACAAGAAAGGGAAGAATATCAATCGAAAATTAGTAAAGAAAAAGGAAAAATCTCAAACACTAGTTGGGACTGACGACTTGAATCGGACCAAAAATGCAAGAGTCGTTCAATATAACATGTACGTGGACGAATGATCGTCCAAATCTTCACAAAATCAAAGTAAATCGGCTGGGCAGGGGGAAATGTGTTAGGGTTTTGGGTAGTTTTAGGTATTTAAAAGGGTAGTTTGGTTTTGAGTAAATTTGGGTAATGTTTGAGTTAATTTGGGTCCGAAAATAGGTAAACATTGGGTTATTATTTAAATACTCCAAATTTTATCAAAAATGGTCTATAAAAATACTTAATAAATAAAATAAAATATTATTTATATTGTGAAATACTTAAAATAATAATTTTATATTATAAAAGTACTATTTTCACAAATAATAGAAAATAAAGAGTAATCGTGTATGAATATAGGCCATTATTGCAAAATTGGATCAATAGCTTAAAAATGCTAATGTAATTATATGGAATGAAATAAAATGTTTGAAACATATATTATAGGTACAAAATAATTATTTTAGGTAACAAAGTCATCACAAAATAATTTAAAAGGATACTACAAGATATTTTTATACAAGAAAACTAATTTAAAGATCTAAAAATTATGATAAATTATAGAAAATACTTGTATACGTTTGTAAACTAAATAATGATGTAAATTTTTTTTGAATATATATATATATATATATATATACATATATTTTTTTATTTTTTTTGGAAAATATGAGGGAAAAATTGGGTATCAACAAGCGTTATATACGCACCACCACCTGATCAGCTGGTATATTTTTATGATTTGCCCACAGTGGCCGAGATGATATGGTGGGATTCCCTCAGAGGCTTGATAATATTTTGAACACCTATACCTATGCACGACATAACATTCATACGCATATGCATGACATTATGAGTATTTCATGATTTACGGAGTTATTCTGACTTACATGTCGAGTCTTGCACTCAATGTTTCTCTCATGTCTATTATTTACTGATTTTCATTCCTTACATACTCGGTACATTATTTGTATTGACGTCCCTTTTGCCTGGGGACGATGCGTTTCATGCCCGCAGGTCCCGATAGACAGGTTGAGAGTCCTCCAAGTAGGCTATCAGCTTAGCAGAAGATGTTGGTGCGCTCCATTTTCTCCGGAGTTGCTTGTTTGGTCAGTATGATTTAGACGTGAATTGTTTGGTATGGTAGGGACCTGTCCTGACCTTTATGATAAGTATGTACTCTTAGAGGCTTGTAGACAGATGTCATGTATACAGATATTTGTATGTCCTTGTCGGCCTATATTTAAAGTATATAATGGATCACATTGGACTTATAGGCCCATATGTCACAAGTATAAGTTTCTATATCAGGTTGGATCATTCTATGTCAGGTACTCCCTAATATTTACTCTGGTTGTATCATGACGCGCCTTCTGTCCCACTTATCTATGATGATGTAATATGAAAGATATGTTACATTGGTACTCGGTTGAGTAAGGTACCGGCTGCCCGTCGCGGCCCACCAATTTGGGTCATGACAATAGTGGTGTTTGGCGCCATCACGATATTTAATAGATTCTGGGTCGTGACAAGATGGTATCAGAGTACTAGGTTCACTTAGGTCTCACGAATCATGAGCGAGTTTAGTAGATTCTTGCGAATCGGTACGGAGACGTCTGTAATTATCTTCGAGAGGATACAAGGCTATTAGGAGCACTTCCCTTCTTGATTCCTCATCGTGCGAATTGATCCTTTTGAGGCTTTTCCCTTTATTTATTTCCTATTCAATGTTATGCAACATGAAGCGATTATTATGGATTGAGAATCGAGGAATTGTCATGGTACTACAGAAATGGTACAGGATGTTTCTACCTGCATATTTGATTGGCCTATCACCGTCATGTTTCGGAAGGTCACCTGTTGTTTCAGCTCAGCATCAGTATTACCTAAGGTTTTGAGATTTGGCATTGATTTTTATGAGGATTCATGCATTTCTATCTCACATTGCTTGTGTAATAGTAGGATGCTTGTCTAGGCATTGATGTAGTCAATGACCTGAAAGGAGGTTTTACACATTGCATGATTCAGAGATTCAGTATTCTATTTTCGGCAAAGGAAAGACAACCGGACTATGAATGTTCAGATTTGGGTTGATGGAGTAACGAGGATTGGTATTTTCAAGCGTCGTAGAGTTCTCAATTGTGATGTGGTGTCATCGTTATGGCCTTCTTCAATTTTCCTTCGAGGCAGGGTATTGTGAAATGGTGCTTGAGATGAGGTAGTTAGAGATAACGGAGTGCACCAATTTTGGAATCGAATTGGTACTCCTAGTATTGATGGTTCAAGAAATATGATCTTCTAAGAAGTTTAGAGATGGTAGCGGCTCGTTTATTCAAGTGTTACAGAGATGGATTCGAATTTGGGGCGACAATTGGGCCACGAAGGACGAGGAAGGACATGTGCGAGGTGTTTTCCAATGATTGAATTGCTAGAAGGTCAAGTGTGAAAAGTATAAGTCGATGAGTTTCTTAAAGGAGAGGGTTGAACCAAAGTGGGAGAATGGCATACTAACATGTCAGTTTTATGGTAGGATGGTCACACGCCTTGAGAAAAGTCTAAAGCCATTTGGGAAATTCATGGTTGACAGCGACTAGGTCCACGGATGTTTATTTGGGTGCAACATGGCTCCGAGTTTGGAATGCGTTGTTGGACCTTTAGTCGATGCCAATGGCGAAGAAGGAACCCAGGTGGCTCTTAGGGTTATGTAATTGTAGCTGCAAGCTAAGTGGGAGAGCCCCATTGTCTATGATTGGACTGAGCGATTTTATGCTTGTGCAGTTTCTAGTTATTGGTGTATTGGTGGGTTATTACGACTAAGGAAAAAATATCAGTGATAATTTTGAGCAAAAGATTTGAGGAATGTGTTGTATCTTTGGCCTTATAGGTTCATGTTCAGGTTTTGGGAAGTCTCAGAGTCTATGCTTCGTGTAGATCTGGTGTATAAGGAAAGGAATTCAGTTGATGGCTTCTTGGAGAGGGTGTTAATGTGCTAGCAGGGCCTTGGAGTGTGACTATATTCAGGAACAAGTCAGAGCGGGTGACTCTCAACAATGGCCCTAGTTGATTCAAAATTAAAGTGTGGTGCCTAGCGATTTCGAATCCGTGGTATGGTTAAGTATCGAGCTTTTGCAATTAATTATGAAAGGGTCTTGGAGTGTTCTATGTTATCATTGGTCTGCAGTGTTGATCGGGTCGAAGCCTGCACTACTATTGAGTAACGAGGATGGCCGATGCAGTTTTACCCAAGAAGGTAGGGATCAAATACAGATGGAGTTAATTGATTTGGAATTAGGTTTATATCTAAGCCTAGATGCATGTTTTGTTCCTAATTTCACTTCCACACATTTGGTTTTGATCCTACTTCTAATTATATTTTATTGTGTGCAGTGATTAAACTTAAGTACAATATTATTGTATGTAATGATTAAATCTAAGTAAAATACTTTTTATGTTGGTTTCCATATGTTTAAAAGGACTATGGTAGTGACTTCCTCCTAGGTAGATATCTAACGGGTAGCAAGAATCTAGGGCAAGCTTGATTTAATTGGGTTCGTAATATAGCTATCACACCCAAGTACTCACTTTATACCTCTCGGTAGTTTGAGTGATTTTTCCCAATTTGGCTTTCTCAAATCAAAATGGGTATTCATGCAATTCAAGTGATATTAGCTCAAGTCGAGTATTACTATCTCTAGGTTTAACTCTTTAATTGGGGCTATCAATTTCTTGAGTTCATCCCAATTCCTTGTTAGCCTAGTTTTCCTAGACTTAGTCCCACTTTCTCAAGAAGAGACTAAGTCATAAAGGCATGAATCAGTGCTTGCAACCACTGATTCTACAATTCTAGGATGAACTAGGCTAAATATCACTAACCCATAAACATTCAAGCCCTAAAATTCAATACCCATTAAATACCCATACTAGGGTTTGGTCACAACCCTAGGTATGGTTATAGCTACTCATGGAAATAGCAGAAATCAAAGATGAAACGAAGATAAAATTTATAATACTAGATTAAAAGATGAAAATCTAATGTTGTAAGATAAATCTTGTACAAAATTACCCAAAACGGAAGTTACAGCCATCTCACATGCTCAACTAATACCCAACATAACCTAAAAATGATAAAAAGTTCTATTTATACTAAGCTGAAATTTCTGGATAAAAATACCCCTGCTGAGGTTGAGCGGCCGCGTAATTCTGATTGCGGTCCGCGTTCTTCAATTCTTGATCTGGGTTGAGCATAGTTTTATGGACTTCGGTCACGTAAGATACTTCAACGGCCGCAGAATTCTAATGCGAACCGGCACTTCTTGTTTTTCCTTAAAATATAGGCTCTGTGAATCTCAGTAACTGCGATCAGCGTAATTCCAATCACGGCCGCGCTGATACTTTCGCGGTCGCACCTTTCTGATGCGGTCTGCATTCCTCTATTATCCCAAAAATCAACCTCTCTAAATTTTCCTTTCGCGGGCCTCGAAATAGTGCTCGCGACTGCGTTGTAGCTTTTGGGGCTGCACAATATTTGTGCGGTCCGTGTTTCACATCTCTTGGCCTAGTCCTGGGTTTTTGTTCAAGTTTTGAACCCTTTATGAGTTGATAATGACTCCTTTGGATCATTTTTAACAATCCATGTAAGCAAGCATATTACATTAGTTTCCAGGAATACCTTTACGCATTTTTGGTCCTAAAGACAAGTAAAAGAGAGCAAATAATAGGTTAAAATCCCTACTTATCAACTCCCCCAAACATAAACTTTTGCTTGTCCTCGAGCAAATAAGGTAATTCCCACCTCCACAAGAAAAAGAAAAGGATATTTCAGCTGGCCTAAGGTGACTCCATCAAGCTTGGTTGGAACTAACAATTACCCTCAACACAAATGAATTATCAACAACATCATGTTATGACCTTTTGAGTACCATAGTTCTAATGTGACACTAGAACATCAAGAGTTGACTCAATTTATCAAGGAAGCTCGCTCTATCATGTAGGTCATTGTGGATCCCAAAATCATCCTCCTCTACTCTCCCTGAGCAAATCTCATTTTTTGGAATGTAACACTCAAAACAAGGATTGTGAAGAAGTGCGCTCATCAATCTCAAAAGAATGCCACAAGTCCGGCTCTAAGTACCATACGATTTCCCCTTATGTAAATCACCATTAATGTAAGATCACTCAACTTGAAATAATATATGTCTTTAGCGGGGATGTAATGAAGGCTTTTTGGATCAAGGTAGGACTTATCTAACAATGATGGTTTCATCTTTCCTTAAGCACTCCATTTTCTCATTTCGGCTCATACTTTCTTGACTCTTTGAGTCATTTTCTTCTTCCTAAGGGGAACTAGAGAGACATATTTTCACTCTTTCTTACTCATGTCAATCACTTTTCTCCTTTTCTCATCATTCCATGCCTTTCATCATTGTATTCTTTGAATCCCTTCAACCTTAACTTTCTTTTTGACATATTTCTTTTTGAATTATCTTCCTTTTCTTTGCCCTTTCCTTTTCTTCAATTATTTTTCTTCCTTGAACCTTTTATCACTTTCAAATTCCTCGTCTCTCCCCCAAACTAATTCCTTTGCCAATTGTTTATCACGAATGATAAGGAAAGACCGAGTGCCAGTAGAGGGTCAATATAAAACGAATAAAGGCTTGGAATGTGGCTATTGAATGAAAATGGCTTAGGCTCAAAGGGGTTGACTAGGGATATCACATTGGTAGGCTACTCAAGCTTTCAAAGTTCAAATTGGACCAACGAGAGCCTACAATCATTTCCTAAGTCGAGCTACACTTAGAATTTCGCCTAGATAAACATTCAGGGAAAGTTTTAGACTCATTGGCACGGAACTTGGACTTGCAATTTGATACCTCACCTCTCAAGTTGCTGGATTGTTAAAGAGAACATCGTCGACGGCCCACAACAACCCTAGCTAAGATTGAAAATCATAAATTGATCAAGGAAACCACTCGATGGTTGTTTTAGTCAACTTAAGAGTCTAAAGGTCACAACTAGAGCTAATCTTTGCCAATCAACTTGTCTCTAATCAAGAGGTTGAAGGTAAATGTATTAGTACCAAGTGAAGTCTGCTTAAGACACTTTTATTCATTACTACTACCTATCAAAGCAAAAACAAGATTGACTCAATCTCTTAAGAAGGTTGTCAGGCCATCTATCGTTGGGAAGATCCACCTGGTTCACACAACATCCTCATTTGGAAAGAACCGTGGCATTAAGAAAACCAAAGGCTTATTATTCACAGAAAATGTAAAAAGAAGATATAAACATAAAAAAATCTACTGAAGGAAATAAGAAGCTAAGTTATTAAGCAAAAATAACGAGAGAATTTATGAAGTAGACTACGGAAAGTAAAATTAATGTGTACAAAGTGGAGTAAAACGAATATATACATAATGGAAACGAATATATACATAATGGAAATGAATATATACATCAAATGGTAAAATATATACATACCAAAAGTGAAAATAACGATAAATAAAGATAAAGAAAAAAAGTATAATGGTTATTACATACCAAATGTCATCACAAATCAAAATTGACCACCCCCCTCCCCCCAAATAAAAAATAGCACTGTCCTCAATGCTAATAACAAAATAAAGACCAGGAAAGGTTAGAGAGTAAAGAGAACTCCCTATGTGGTCTCTGTCTGCATCGGGTCAGGAACATGAGTAGGGTCCTCAGACCGCATAGGATCATCATCTCCCTCTGTGTCCTCTAATTGGGTCTCCACATCCTCTAACTGGGAGACTACGGGGTTGTTGAGCATCTGAATCATCTCCTCAGCAATATCTACAGTGACAGCTGGCTCCTTATACTATCCAGCTACTGCATTTGATGCCTCATGCTCCGCTTCTTATGCTGATGGGGCTGTCTCCTCCATGAGCAGGTCCAATGGGATATCTCCAGCAGAAGTGAACTTCTCTACCTCATTTTTCAGCTTCTCCACTGACTCCTTTAAGGCTTGAGTCTTCCTCATCTTCTTCACTTGTTTCCCTAAATCTCGGATAATCTTACCATGATCATCCAGACTCTCCTAAATCTTCTTCTGTTTATCCAGAATATTCTTCTACTTGTCAAGAATTTTTTTCGAAGAGTCCTCCACTAATGAAGGTACCTGAAGTTGTGATGGGGCTGAAGATTGCGTTGCTACTGCACTGGAAAGGACAGTCAGCTTTGTGGTAGCTGCCTGCATCCAGTTGTTGAGGCTGGATAATGTTAGTGAATCCCACAGTGCAGTCTGAGGGTAGGTGGAAGATGAAGGCACAGATAAAGGCACTGAGATGGATGGCCCGGATGACGGAGGGAGCATGGTAGCTGAAGAACCAGATGTTGTTGAAGGCTCGGCAACTGATCCGGTGGCCACTACCCTTGACTCTTCAGACTAGCCATTGTAGGTAGTGGCTTTACCCTATGCCTTAGGGTTTTCGGCTCCTTGGAGGTGATACAAGAAGAAGAGCTTATTTGGCTTCACCGACACATCAAAGTGCCTCTTCTCAACCCCTTAGTCTAAGAGATACTCAGTGATGAAGTTGGGGAAGGGATAAGATCTTTCTTCTTTGTTGGTTGCTTTGGAGATGTGGTAGAACATTAGGTTTTCCACATTATTTGGATAACCCGCCATGATGGATGCCACCAGAATTTCCTGGGTGAGTGGGAGGACATTTTCATGCTGGCAAGGGTCAAGACGGATGCACATGAATGTTTCCCACCCTTTGGATTCAAAGTTGAGGGTGTTTCTGACTATTGGGACTCCACCTGTGAGCCATGTCGTTGTCCGTGGAAGAGCAAGTATCTTTGCTAGCCAAGGATGAGATGCTTCACCCAAGGCCAGCTTCTCCAAGTACTTCACTGCCTCTACATCCTCAAATCTAGAATACTTGTTTAGAGTGTGGCCATCAAACTAGATCTTCAAGTTTCGAACACTTGTCATAGTGGTACCCTTTTTGATTTGGGAACATTAGCATAGAACTCCGTGACAAGATATTCATTGGCGTCCACCACTTTCCCAGTGAAATACTTCCATCATTTTCTCTCCTCAAATTGTTGTAAGACATTTGGATTGTGCAGAATTAGATCTCTTCTTATGAAATGTCGCTCAAGAGTGAGCGACCTCTAGGTCCACCATTCCTGGAATCTGGCGTAAGCTTTTTCGCTCACAAATCTATCCTCCCACACCTCGGGTTTCCTGGACCTGGCCAAACCTCCCACATTAGTATCATCCCCTCTCCCATCATCCGGGACCTCATCATCATCATCAATATTTATTGTGGCAGTTGTTGAGGCAGGTGGGGAAGATGGTTTTGATGCCTCATTATCTCCCTCTGAGCCATGAGATGACCCAGAAAAGGAGGTAGGTTCATTGACCAAGCGGAATGGTTTAGATTGTGCCTATGGTTGTTGTTGTACAGATTCCCCCTCAGAAGTCTCCCGAGATGGGAGGTATTCACTTGTGTCCTGGGAGTCCGGAGGAGTTCGAACAAAGGTAGCCTTTTTGGCCACCACCCTTTGGACTCATAAGGGCAAGGTTTTCTTTCCTTTACCCTAGCCTCGGGAGGATTCTTCCCTCCCTTTGGATATGTCTCCTCTACCACGAGAACGCACAACTTTCTGCAACACACAATTAGTGAAACTTAGTGAGAATTGGGGTGCAACATGTGTTAAAAAATTACAAATCAAATGACAGACAATGCTTCTCAGAACAGGGCACCGCGGACCGCATAAAAGTGAGTGTGATCGTGAATGTTACACCCCATAGTTTTGTATGTGAAATTACATCATAATTCAATTAATGTAAGATCTAAAATAAGATCACATCTGAAAGTACAAAAAGTAATTTAATCATGTTAACTTGGAGGTTGCAAATATTTAATATCATGGACTTCAAGTACCAAGAGGGTTGGAAGGCTTAGAAACTAAACAAGTTGAAGAAATTAAGTTTCCACAAAAGTCGACAAGTTGGAATGTTATAACATATACGTTTGGGGTGACACTAGGGTGATTGACATTATAAAGAGATTACGTTATGAGTTATTTTATTAGTATTATACTCATGTGTTATTTTTTGAAGTTAAGTGAGTTGTGGAACAAATATTGGAAAAGGTAATCACCAGTTACATTCATAAATGTGTTGAAATTTAGATCAAATATATATGAGCATTTCTCCCAATGTAATTAGAAATTCGAGATGAACTACCTACAAAATTGAATATCTACGTGTATAGTTTCCAACGGATTAAACCGTTCATCGATGAAACATTGGAGTAGAGAGATACTCGCATTTTTGCGAGACTGCGCAGATTGGTAAGTGACAAGTAAGTGCATCACCTACTTGCCAAAAGGAGAGACCTCAAGTAAAATCTCCAAAGTCGGTCAAGAGGGAACTTTTAATGTATAATCAAATCATTTATTTCACCCATCTTTCAGACCAAGAAAACCAAATTGAACCCCTGCAAATCCTCCCCAAAAATCCCACACAAACCCTAGGTTATTTCGGGTGTTACGATATGATTCTAGTGCCGAAAAGCCCGGACAACTTGCTAGTTTCTATTTTTCCTTCGTGTAGCTGAGTTGGGGGAATGATTTTGGATGAATAAGATCTAGGTTGCATGTATTCTACTCTGTCCAATGTAAATTTATGCTTCTCGTTCCATTATCTAGGCTTGTACGAGTTGTAACTCGATCATAAAGACTAGACCTAGCTAGTTTCGAGAGAGTTGTATGTTGTTTGTTGTTGCATCATTGTTGGGTGGTTGTAAAATTATTTTTAAGTTGAATTCATTGCTGGTTTATTGTGTGAGAGGATTAATTATTTATTGTTTTTTTTCTTTCACAATTTGAAAGAAACGGCAGGTCGAAGCGTGCTGTGGTAAACTAAAAAATCAATTTTGAGTTGTTGAACTTGTGGGACTGTTTTGTGGTATGTTTCGTGTTGTTTTTGGGCTGTATATTTTTCTGATGTTTTATGTAGTTTTGGATGATAAAATGTCTGGAGGAAGCTCACATAATGATGGAATAGTTGGCTGGTCATTCGTCGTTACATTTTCAGGGTGTTTGATACTACTTTTGTTGTCGTTTTATGTATGAAGTGATTAGGGTGTGTGTGCTGTTTTGTGATATATTGTGGTGGAGATAAGGTTGGGAAGTAATGCATAAATTTTGTTATTTTTTTGTTCTTTGTTTTGTTGGTATATGGTATTGGAAGAGGGCCTTGTTACAGGGGAGATGCTGCCCAAATTTGCGTAAACGAGTTACTAGCTTAAGTTACAGACTTAGCCTTTGCTCAACAATGATTTTGAATCTCCTTATGCTATGATAGATTTAGTTGACTTGTTTAAAGAGTTTCCTGGAAGGTATTAAGGACTCCACTTGTTTAAGGTATGTTAAAGCACTTCCTTCTTTCTTTTGGCATGATCTAAAGTGAAACGAACGTACACGATACGCTAATTCATAACGGATCTACTCCTAGAAACTAAGGTTGTGCATGTTGTTCTTTCCTTATAAAGTTATTATAAGCAAGTATGTATGATCCTTGAATCCTACTGAGGTTCATATACAGGGTATGGATGCCCATAATGTTAATTGAAAGTGCAACGACCTTAAGTCACTTCGAAAGGTATAGAGCGTGATTCCATGAGTATAGCATGCATTATATATAGTATCTATTTTACTCTACCGAGCCGCGCTATAGTCGGCCGGGTACGACACCTATTATGCAACCGCTGATCAGCTGGATTTTACCGAGCTCCACGTGGCCGGGTACTATTCTACGGAGCCTTATGATGGCCGGGTATGTTTTTGCCGAGTACTCTTCGAGGCCGGGTACGATAAGATGATGATGATGCCCACAGAAGCGGATATTTTAAAAAGATAATGTATATATATGTATCACGCATTTCATGTCACTATCTCTCAGAGGCACTCAGATGCTACATGTTGTATCTTCTATATCTCTCTTTATATTACTGTTCTTATTTATGTTTTTCAGCCTTATATACTCAGTACTTTATTCATGCTGACGTCCCTTTTGCATGGGGACGCTGCGCTTCATGCCCGCAGGTCCTGATAGATGGGTTGAGAGTCCTCCTAGTAGGCTATCAGCTTAGCGGAAGGTGTTTGTGCACTCCAGTTTCTCTGGAGTTACCTATTTGGTCAATGTTATTTGGACATGTATTGATTGGTATGGCGGGGCCTTGTCCCGACTTTTATGATGTTTATGTACGCTTAGAGGCTGGTAGATAGATGTCATGTATATGGATACTTGTATGGCCTTTTCGACCTATGTTTTGAGTTTACAAATGATAATGTCAGCCTTATAGGCCCGTATGTCACATGTATAAGTTTCTATATCATGTTGGGTCATCCTATGCCTAGCATTTCCTTATGTTTTATTTCGGTCATGTCATGATGACCCTTTTGGCACATTTACCCATGATAATATGATAAGAAAGATATGTTACGTTGGTACTCGGTTGAGAAATGTACCGGGTGCCCATCGCAGCCCTCCGGTTTGGGTCGTGACAAAAGTGGTATTAGAGCAGTTCTATCCTACGGATGTCTACAAGCCGTGCCTAGTAGAGTCTTGTTTATGGGTGTGTTGTGCACCACAATTATAAGAAGGAGGCTACAGGGCATTTAGGACTATCACTCTTTCTTCTTACTCTCGATCGTGTGGTGGATCTTAGTCATAAGAACTCAATTTCATAAATTATATATTATTCATAATATGATAATGCCTACATCTAGAAAGATTTCTAGTAAGAGACTGCATGTGGTTGTGAAGAGTTGAGTCAATGGAACTCAATTTTGCATGATGCTTATGATGAGTAAATGTAAGGTCTTCAGTAGATCATGTGTGCACTAAGACGGGTAAGCCTCTGGATAAGGAGCCTTAAGGCAAAGAATATCTATCCACCCCTATGGTGAAAGACAATGAGATATTCAGAAGATATATACAAGTTTCAACAAGTAAAAGAAAAAAGATGAAGAAGGGTATGAGTCGCCCAGTTAATGAAGATTGTCAGTATTTACAATTCAAGCAGAGAAATATAAGCATTTTGAATTAACTTCAATTGTAACAGAGGTATGTACAATTGGCCACACCCATCTTAGTTATGCTCCTTGGGAGCCAAGAAATATAGTTAATAGAAAGACGGGATATCAGGATCAGTTAGGGATAAAATAACCCAAAATGTTGGGTGGATTGTTTGCGTTAGTTGACATTTTTGAAGGATATTGCAAATGTGCTAACATATCTCCTTGTGAGACACCCAAATGGTGCACCCTAGAATAGTACAACTATATATGAATACTAGAATGTTCAAAGACAGGCACTAGAATCCTGGAAAGAATAAATATTACCTTAGTGTCGCATTCATCGC
This sequence comes from Nicotiana paniculata, assembly GCA_005239505.1. Lineage (NCBI taxonomy): Eukaryota > Viridiplantae > Streptophyta > Magnoliopsida > Solanales > Solanaceae > Nicotiana > Nicotiana paniculata. The sequence continues at coordinate 36,351 of ML347144.1, read as the reverse complement.
TAGTAGAAAGAAAATGTTAGGCAATCTGAAACTTATTGTACTTTTCCGAATAAAGTGATAGATATAAATGTTAGCATGGAAATAAGAAGAGAGTTAATAAGCATTATGAATAAGATGTGATACGTGGATGACTACGGTATATATAAAAAAATGACAGTTTTACCAAATCTATAGAAAAGATGAGAGGTAACGGGCCTTCAGGCAACAAAAGAGCATAGGTCATAAAGTAACATCCTCATTTTGAGAAATAAGTTCGTGAATCTAACGTTATTTTCAAAGGGAAAAGTTAGACCCCAGAGTAGTAGAAATCAATGTGGGCTGGTGAACAAGATAAACTAAACATGAATTAGGGATTGAGTGATTTGATAATGGCCAGCATCATGAGAATTTTAGATTACATTCCAACAATGATAGAATGGACAACAAAAGAAGATTCATGAGAAATTTATAGGATGAGCATTCAAGAAGATGCTTCCTAAAGCTAAACTTAAGCTTAAGGGACTGTATGTGCCAGTTACACTAAGTGTCACCATCGCGAGTAAGAAATTTTGTTATCCTTGGTATAGAAGGATTACAGCAAGGCAAGTAAGGGTCATCGATTATGTGAGAAGGTGCCAAAAGGAAGAGGTAAAACATATATATGTAGTTCATCGTAGCACTAAATCTTAGTGCTCCCCTAAAGGGGGGAATATGGAGTGATGTGGAATTAAGTCAAAATTAAGTGGTTCTATAAACTATAGAATGGTAAATGAAGAATGCGATATAAATGAGAAAGGGATGAGATTAAACTTATTCAACTCCTACGTATATGTTACGATTCTAGAACATTCTGCAAGCACGATGTCAAGGAGAGCAAGTAAGGGTCCGGCCCAGGATGTTGTTGATAAACAAGGAGCCACTACGAGAGGTAAGTTAAGACAAAGTAAATAGCCCAAGAAAAATTACGTGAAATATTGATATGAGAAGGGGCCAATGAGTAGTTATTAGTTGATTCAGGAAGAGCCTAGTTATGGCTATACCAGAGGTTACAGACAAATCAGGAGATCGTGCAAGATAAACATAGTAAAACCCAATATCGTGAATTCTACCTACAGTAATGTCATTGAAATACTTGAGATATATTCAGATAGGAGTTGGGATAGTTAAAAGTACCGTAAGAGTGCTAAAGAAATAAAAGAGAGTGACACTTGGAAGACAATCAAAACTTTAGTTCGGAAGCAACCAAATAAGTATAAGGGTGTGGAGGTAAGTAACTAAGGATAATGATAGGCGAGTAAGAACATCACAAATATCGTAGGGTATACAATGTAATAAGCTCGTAGCTTTACAAGAGTCAGAGGGTCTTCCCTAAGCACTGCAACAAAAGACTAGATGATGAAATAAGGAATAATGCTTCAACATAAGCATACTGACCTAAAGAAGAAATGGTGTTGTAACAGCAGTCTCACTATAATATAGTATGTATTCCATAAGAGAGTGGCACCTATCGTGGCTAATAAATGGGAAGAAAAAAATCAAGAGTTGATAATTGAGATCATATGAGTTACAAGGAACTCCTGTATTCGTGGGCACTAAGATAAGCCAAGTATCCATGCAGCAAGTGGCAAAACGACTAGGAAAAGTAATTGCTTACATTTAAGGACAACTGAGAAGGCATGAAAGGAAATCTATGGTGCTAGCATGATAAAAGGAAGGTTGCGAGTAGTATAAATAGATATGCATACGTTGCAAGCTAAAGTATGGTCGAGCAACAAGGTTTTAGCTAGATAAGAGTAAGGATAAGAAAATGTGAGTGAGAAGGTGACGAGAATAGGTAATTCCTCGGGATTAAACCCATAACAACAAGAGAGAGATGGTTTCCATAAAGTTATTAAAAGCTCAGTATAGCATGAGTGAACTCAAATGAGTTTATAACTAAGAGCATTTAGAAGAGATGGAATACTACCCTGGAAGTAAAGTAAGGGTGTAATTGTGATAAATGACAAGACGATGATCTTTAGGTCTTTGGTTGAGTAATGATTTAGAGAACAAGGATTTCATGAACTGTACTGGATTAGAATACCCCATAAGATGAATCACGTTATGATGTTATGAAATACGGTTATTGAAGTATAGTATCGTCCCTAGGTGGATCAAGAAAATCACTTCAAAGGTTCCCCGATGCGACGTGAGCCCTAGTGACAATGTATTACATGAGAGATTTCGATTTATCAGTAGTAAATTATGGATCATCATTAAGGTGAATCAACAAAGGATGGATAAAAGTTCCAAAGTATGAGATAATATTAGGTTGTCATTCTTAAGATGAATAGTAAAGAGGAAGCATTAAATGACTTAGATTTATACGTATAGGATAAGCGGCGATAGCGTAACCTATAGTTGGGTTGCAAATCTCGGTAATAATAAACTGAAGGAACTGTTATGGTATAATATGACCCACCTAGATGTAGTAAAGCCATAAGGATAGATAACCGAGGCTATGAAACAAGATATATCAATAGTTGTAATTTCGAAAAAGTACCGAGTGAATAACTTCAGTACACCTATAGATACCTAGAGGGATAGCATGTCGAGTTCTGTATATGTTCCCAAAGAGAGGCCTAGAGATTAGCTAAAACCTGGACGAAAAAGGAGAAAAGAGTTGTATAGGCGCACATACAAGGTCAAAATTGTACAGACTACATGAAATAAGGTAGAAATAGTCACAAGATTGGAAGATTTCGATCACAAGTTGTGGTGTGAGAAAGAGGCCTAAAGGGGGGAAACCCTTACCATAGGATTTATTCCCGGAACAGTTGGCTAGATGGAAAGGACAGTATTAAAACTATTCGTAAGAGCTAACAGTCCACCAGTCAACATTCGAGGTAGAATGTTCCAAAGGGGGGAATGATGTTACACACAATAGTGTCGTATGTGAATGTACGCCATAAGTCAATTAACCTAAGCTCTGAAATGAGATCATCTCTGAAAATACAAAATGTAAGTTAATCATGTTAACTTGGAGGTTAGAAATATTTAATATCATGGACTTCAAGTACCAAGAGGGTTGGAAGGCTTAGAAGCTGAACCAATTGAAGAAAATAAGTTTCGACAAAAGTCGACAAGTTGGAATGTTATAGCATGTACTTTTGGGGTGACACTAGGGTTCTTAACATTATAAAGATATTATGTTATGAGTTATTTTAGTATTATGATATTCATGTGTTATGTTTTGATTTCAAGTGATTTGTAGAATAAAAGTTGGAAAAGGTCATCACCAGTTACATTCATAAATGTGTTGAAAATTATGTCAAATATATCTAATCATTTATCCCAATGTAATTAGAATTTACGGATGATATACCTAAAAATTGAATATCTATGAGTCTAGTTTCCAACTTATTAAACCTTTAATTGATACAACATTGGAGTAGGTATATATTCGCCTTTTTACGAGACTGCGCAGATTGGTAGGTGACAAGTCGGTGCATCACCTACTTGCCAAAAGGAGAGGCCTCAATTAAAAGCTCCAAAGTTGGCCAAGAGGAAAATTTTAAGTTCTTATCAACTCATTTATTTCATCCATATTTCAGACCACGAAAACCAAATTGGTCCCATGCAACTCCTCCCCAAAAATCCCACACAAACCCTAGGTTATTTCGGGTCTTACGATATAACTCTAGTGCCGAAAAGCCCGGACATCTTGCTAGTTTCTCTCCTTCATGTAGCTGCGTTGGGGGACTGATTTTGGATGAATAAGGGCTAGGTTTCGTGGTTTATACTTTGTCCAAGGTAAATTTATACTTCTCCTTCCATTATGTAGGCTTGTACGAGTTGTAACTTGATCATAAAGACTAGACCTAGCGAGTTTCGAGAGAGTGGTATGGTGTTTGTTGTTGCGTCATTTTTGGCTGGTTGTAAAATTATTTTTAAGTTGAATTCATGGCTGGTTTATTATATGAGAGTCTTAATTATGTATTTTTGGTTGTGTTTCTCAATTTGAATGAAAAGACAGGTCGAAGCATGTTGTAGTAAATTGAAAAATCAATTTTGAGTTGCTGAACATGTGGGACTGTTTTGTGGGCTGTTTCGTGTTGCTTTTGGGCTGTCTATTTTGATGATGTTTTATGGAATTTTGGAGGAAAAAAGGTTTTGAGAAACACCACATAATGATCGAATAGTTATCTTGTCATTCATTGTTACATTTTTAGGTTGTTTGACACTACTTTTTTAGTCGTTTTATGTATGAAGTGATTAGGGTGTGTGGGTTGTTTTGTGATATATTGTGATGGAGATAAGGTTGGAAAATAATGGATAAATGATTTTATTGTTTCTCTCTTGGTGTTGTTGGTATATGGCATTGGAGTAGGGCCTTGTTACAGGGGGGATGCTGCCCAAATTTACGTAAACGAGTTACTAGCTTAAGTTACAGACTTAGCGTTTGCTCAATACAAAATTTGAATCTCCTTGTGCTATGATAGATTGAGTTGACTTGTTTGAAGGGTTTCTTGGAAGGTATTAAGGACTCAACTTGGTTAAGGTATGTTAAGGTACTTCCGTCTTTCTTTTGGCATGATCTAAAGGGACATGAACGTACACCATATGCTAATTCATAATGGATCTACTCCTAGAAATTAAGGTTGTCCATGTTGTTATTTCCTAGTAAAGTTATTCTAAGCAAGTATGTATGATCCTTGAATCCTACTGTTGTTCATAGTGATGGTATATATGTCCATAATGTTAATCGAAAGTGCAACTACCTTACGTCAATCTGAAATATTTAGAGCGTGATTCCATGAGTCCAGGATGAATTATATATAGTATCTATTTTACTCTACCGAGCCGCTCTATCAGCGGCTAGGTACGACACCTATTGTGCAACACCTGATCAGTTGGGTTTACCGAGCTCCACGTGTCCGGGTACGATTCCACCGAGCCTTATGATGGCCGGGTATATTTTTACCAACTCCTCTTCGAGGCTGGGTACAATATGATGATAATGATTCCCATATAGGCGGATGTTTTCAAAAGATTATGTATATATATTAATCACCCATTTCATGTCATTATCTCTCAGAGGCACTCAGATGCTACAGGTTGTATCTTCTATATCTCGCTTTATATTACTGTTCTTAGTTATGCTTTTTAACCTTACGTAGTCAGTACTTTATTTGTACGGATGCCCCTTTTGCCTGGGGATGTTGCGTTTCATGCCATCAAGTCCCGGTAGACATGTTGAGAGTCCTCCTAGTAGGCTATCAGCTCAGCCGAAGGTATTTGTGCACTCGAGTTTCTCCGTAGTTTCCTATTTGGTCAATATTATTTGCACATGTATTGATTGGTATGGCGGGGGCCTTGTCCCGACCTTTATGATGTTTAGGTACTCTTAGAGACTTGTAGACAGATGTCAGGTGGGATACTTGTACTTCCTTGTCGGCTTATGTTTTGAGTTTACAAATGATCATGACAGCCTTATGGGCCCATATGTCATATGTATCAGTTTCTATATCATGTTGGGTCGTCATATGCCTAGCATTTCCTTATGTTTTATTTCGGTTATGTCATGAAGATCCTTTTGGCACATTTACCCATGATAATAAGGTAAGAAAGATATGTTATGTTAGTACTCTGTTGAGTAAAGCACCTGGTGCCCGTCGCAGCCCTCCGATTTGGGTCGTGACAAAAGTGGTATCAGAGTAGTTCTGTCATAGGGATGTCTACAAGGCATGTCTAGTAGAGTCTTGTTTATGGGTGTGTTGTGCACCACACTTATAAGAAGGAACTACACGGCATTTAGGACTGTCACTCTTTCTTCTTACTCTAGATCGTGTGGTAGAGCTTAGTCGTAATAACTCAATTTCCTAAATTCTATCTTATTAATAATACGATGATGCCCACATTTTATGATAAAAATAATATGATAATGCCCACATCTAGAAAGATGGTTGGTAAGAGATTGCATGTGGTTGTGAAATAGTTGAGACAGAGGAACTCGATTTTGCATGATGCTTATGATGAGTAAATGTAAGGTCTTCAGTAGATCATGTGCGTACTAAGACGGGTAAGCCTCTTGATAAGGAGCCTTAAGGAAAATAATATCTATTCACCCCTATGGTGAAAGGCAATGATAGATTCAGAAGATAGATACAAGTTTCAACAAGTAAAAGAAGAAAGATGAAAAAGCGTACGAGGCGTCCAGTTAATCAAGATTGTAAGTATTTACGATTCAAGCAGAGAAATATAAGCATTTTAAATTACCTTCAACTGTAACAGAGGTATGTACAATTGGCCACACCCATCTCAGTTATGCTCCATGGGAGCCAACATATTTGGAAGAATAAGGGCTAGGTTTCATGGCTTCTACTCTGTCCAAGGTAAATTTATGTTTCTCCTTCAATTATGTAGGCGTGTACGAGTTGTAACTTGATCATAAAGACTAGACCTAGCGAATTTCGAAAGAGTGGTATGTTGTTTGTTGTTGCGTCGTTGTTGGCTGGTTGTAAAAAATTTTTTAAGTTGAATTCGTGGCTGGTTTATTGTATTAGAGGCTTAATTATGTATTGTTGGTTGTATTTATCAATTTGAAATAAAATACAGGTCGAAGCGTGATGTAGTAAACTAAAAAATCAATTTTGAGTTGCTGAACTTGTGGGACTGGTTTTTGGGCTGTTTCGTGTTGCTTTTGGGCTGTCTATTTAGCTGATGTTTTATGGAGTTTTGGAGGATGAAAGTGTGGGAGAAAAACCACATAATGATGGAATAGTTGGCTGGTCATTCATCATTACATTATTAGGTTGTTTGACACTACTTTTGTTGTCGTTTTATGTATGAAGTGATTAGGGTGCATGGGATGTTTTGTGATATATTGTTGTGGAGAAAAGGTTGGGAGATAATGCATAAACGTTGTTATTGTTTTGTTCTTGGTGTTGTTGGTGTATGGTATTGGAGGAAGTCCTTGTTACAGGGGAGATGCTACCCAAATTTACGTAAACGAGTTACTAGCTTAAGTTACAGACTTAGCCTTTGCTCAACACTGATTTTGAATCTCCTTATGCTATGATAGATTGAGTTGACTTGTTTTAAGAGTTGCTTGGAAAGTATTAAGGACTCAACTTGGTTAAGGTATGTTAAGGCACTTCCTTCTTTCTTTTATCATGATCTGAAGTGAAACGAATGTACACGATATGCTAATTCATAATGGATCTACTCCTAGAAACTAAGATTCTCCATGTTGTTCTTTTCTTATAAAGTTATTCTAAGAAAGTACGTATGATCCTTGAATCCTACTGTCACGACCCAAATTCCCAACCCACGGGATCGTGATGGCGCCTATCACTAAACTTGCTAGGCAAGCAAATGTTAAAACTTAACTTACCATTTTCTTTCAACAATTTTCTTAAACATGAATAAGAATTTCACAAATGAATACTGAATCTAATATTTCCCAATAAATAACTTCATGAATAAGAAAACCGAACCACGAACTAAATATATACAATATAATCACCCAGGGTCTGGTGTCACAATTCACGAACTACTAAAGAGTACTACAAATAAATGGGTTGAAAGAAATATGTATCTGTTTTGAATGAAATAAAACAGTATCTAAATAAATAAGGGAAGACTCCAGGAATCTGCGGACGTCTTAGATCTACCTCGTGTTTCCGTGTAAAAACTCCACTATGCTCAAAGAATCAGCTCTGACCGGTACCTGGATCTGCACAAGAAGTGGAGAGTGTAGTATCAGTACAACTGACCCCATGTACTGAGTTTACAAGACAACAATAAACAGTAATCAACAATAGTTTAAAGAAACAAGAGTAGAAAAGGAACTCGCACCGAACCACCCTTCTGCTTTTAATCTCATCCTCCCCATATCATAAATAAGCATACACGACATCATCATTCGTGCTTTTACTCTCACAATTTATTTCATTCAAGCACGACACCCTTCATGCTTTTACTCCCACAATGTATTTCATTCAGGCACGACATTACCCTTCGTGCTTTACACTCTTCCTCACAATAGAATATATTTGGATCATGCACGACATCACTCTTTGTGCTTTACACTCCTCCTTACCAATCACAAAATCATTAACAACATACAAAGAGGGATTTCGCAGGAAATCGATATTTCATCATAGTTTCTATTTTTATTTATCATTTCAATCTCAATTCAGTATACACAATATTATCCATCATGATGGAACCGCGTACCAAACTTCCAACATTTCAACAACAATGATATTCACAAGTAATAGGCTTTACAACTACCAAATAACAAGAATTTACTTTCACTCGCATGTCATGACCTGGCCACTCACTGCTCAAGCACTACTTTTCCTTTGGATTTGGGTTTCAAATCACTCGTATCTAATCATAATTAGTGCTAAAGGAACTAACTTTACTGAAAATTTATGGTTTTCCTAAGTTTTCTAAAAAAAATTAAAAATCGACCCCGGGCCCGCTTGGTACTAACTCGGGGTTCGGACAAAATTATATTTACCCATTCACCCCCAAGCCCGAGTGTGTAATTAGTTTCAAAATCCGACCCCCAATTCAAGGTTAAAATTTGATTTTTTACAAAATTCTCTAATTCTACCCCAAACCCCCAATTTCTACCATAAAATTTCTTGATTTTTTATTGAGAAGTGATAAAAAACATTGGGTAATCGAAAGAGAAGAGTTTAGAACCGTTTACCAACACTTTGAGGATGAACTTATAGGAAGAAAATTTCCTCTAGGTCTTTTTAGTTCTAAAATATGGAGAAAATAGGTCCTGCTCGTTTTTAAAATATGTTTATTAATAGCTGGACAGGCCTTCATCGCGTTTGCGATGGGTCTGTTGCGATCGCAGAGAACAATGGCCCACTGACCTTTGCGTTCGCATAGAATGGCCTGCGTTCGAGAAGCTTTAACTCAACGGGCCATCGCGTTCGCGGCCCAAGGGACGCGTTCGCAGAGAAGAAATGGGCTCCCCTCCCCTAGGTCCATTAACCCACTGAGTGCGCATATGCCAGCAAGCGTTCGCGAAGAGTAACCCATCAGTGCTTCACGTTCGCGTCCTGGGCTCCGCATTCGCAAAGAACAAAATGACCCCAGCAAATTTTACCCTTCACGATCGTAGGACGCGAAGCACAAAATCACCGGGCACCAGTAGCAACAAAAAAGCAGAAAACTTTAAGTTCAAAACATTTCGAAGCCTACCCGAAACTCACCCGAACCCTCGGGGCTCCACATCAAACATGCACACAAGTCTAAAAACATCATACGGACTTGATCTTGCGGTCAAATCATGAAAATAACATCAAAACTACAAATTTAACCTCAAAACTCAAGATTTCCTCATGAACACTCAAATTTCTAACTTTTCAACCAAACGTCCAAATCATGTCAATTCAACTCTGATTCTCATCAAATTTCACAGATAAGACTTAAGTATCATAAAAAACTTGTAAGGGGATCTGAAACCAAAATATGGGTCCGATACCAATGAGTTCAAATATTAATTCATTTCTTTATTTCCTTAAAAATCCAACATAACAATTTCTTCAAAAATTGATTTCTAAAGCTAGGGACCTCGGAATTCAATTCTAGGCATACGCCCACGTCCCATCTTTGAATGCGGACCTCCCGGGATCGTCGAACACGGATCCAGATCCGTGTACTCAAAATGTTGAACAATGTAAACTAAAACCAAATTTTAATTCTAAAATTTGTTAATTCATATATTTTCACATAAAAGATTTCTCATTTCACGCCCGGACTGCGCACACAAATCGAGGTAAGTAAAATTAAAATTTTTAAGGCTAATGATCCTGGAATGGAGTTTTAATTTATAAGATGACCCTTTATGTCATCACACCCACTGGGGTTCATATTAATGGTATAGATGCCCATAATGTCAATCGAAAGTGAAACTATCTTACAACACTCTGAAAGGTTTAGAGCGTGATTCCACGAACCTAGTGTGCATTATATACAGTATCTTTTTACTCTATCGAGTCACGCTATAGTCGGTCGGGTACGACACCTATTGTACAACCACTGATCAGTTGGGTTTACTGAGCTCCACATGGCCGGGTACGATTCTATCGAGCTTAATGATGGCCGGGTATGTTTTTACCGAGTCCTCTTCGAGGTCGGGTACAATATGACTATGATGATGCCCACACGGGCGGATGTGTTTAAAATATTATGTATATATATGTATCACACATTTCATGTCACTATCTCTCAGAGGCACGCATATGATACAGGTTGTATCTCCTACATCTCTCTTTACATTATTGTTCTTATTTATGATTTTCAGCCTTACATACTCAGTACTTTATTCGTACTGACATCCCTTTTTCTTGTGGACACTGTGTTTCATGCCCGTAGGTCCCGATAGACAGGTTGAGAGTCCTCCTAGTATGCTATCAGCTCAATGGAAGGTGTTTGTGCACTCCAGTTTCCCTGGAGTTGCCTATTTGGTCAATATGATTTTGACATGTATTGATTGGTATGGCGGAGTCTTGTCCCGCCCTTTATGATATTTATGTACTCTTAGAGACTTATAGACAAATGTCTGGTATATGGATACTTGTATGGCCTTTTCGGCTTATGTTTTGAGTTTACAAATGATCATGTCAGCCTTAGGGACCGCATGTCACATGTATAAGTTTCTATATCATGTTGGATCGTCCTATGTCTAGCATTTCCTTATGTTTTATTTCGGTTATGTCATGATGACCTTTTTGGCATATTTACCCATGATAATGCGATAAGAAAAATATGTTACGTTGGTACTCGATTGAGTAAAGTACCGAATGCCCGTCGCAGCCATCCGATCTCGGTCGTTTCAGCGAACTGCACATAGCGGACCGCATAAAAGTGAACGCGGCCGCGAATAGGCTATGCTCAGACTACTGGTTCTCTGAACTATATCAATCGCTGACCGCACAAAAATGACTGTTGCCGCGAAAGACCAACCGCAGACTGTTGATACCCAATTTTTCCCTATCAACTTTTCAAAATACATATATACTTCCAAAACCATGCAATAACTTCACAAATGGCCACATTTATATTTTTAGGGTTACAATTGCAATAACTTTGCAATTATAGCCCATCTATGCATATTACATTACTTTTACCAGAAAATAGCTTGTTGCATTTTTAAAATATTGAGTAATTATTTTAAAACATTTCTATGCATGAAAAGCATTTTTAAAATCTGTTAATTATTTTTATAAATTATGTTTTATCAATTAATTGGGTATTTAACAAATAGCCCTTTTAATTTCTTTAACTTTTTGGACCTAAACCTTTAAATAACAGCCCAAACCCCTTAATAATACCAACTCAATTCACCTTAAGCCCAATCTGCACCTACCCGACCCAAACCCCCATCANCCCCCCCCCCATTCTCTCATTCTGTTGTCATTGGTTTCCCTAACCTCTCCAATTATCTCTCGACCTACCCCTAACCTTAATCGTCGTCACCGGCAAAAAGCTCATATCTATGGAGATTCTGAGTATTCTCCAACCATTACCAACCGTTTATCCTTCAAGGATGTTCGATTACATGGATCCTTGAGAAAATCTCATGGAGATTCAACCTGTTCTTGCGTGAAACTTGTTTACTGGCCTGTCTAGGGTCATTCTCGTTTCTACGACTACTTGAACCTGTTCAGATCTGAAACGATTCGAGTGTTATTTGGTACTTTCCCACAAAAATCTTCTGTTTTGGTTAACTATTTCGATTCTATTTACTTTTTCTGAAATTAGGGATCAGCATGAGTCTGTTCAAAAGGGTTTTCTAACTTTTAAGTGTTTAATCTAATTATTTATTTACATGTTTGATTGGTTGTGGTATGTATGCCTAAACCTTAATTATTTATGTTTGTGACATTGATTTCTTCCATTTTTTCTCGTTATTATGTTTAATTATGTGAACCAGTTACATTGACTGATTCTATCTAGGTTTCGAACGATTCTTTCTGTTAAAATATGTATTTTCTGGGATTCTTACCTATTACCCTATTTGTGGCTTTATTAGTAATACTTGCCTTATTTGGATTATCAATCTGACTTAAGGGGATTGATTGACTCCTATATGATATATGACTGATTTACTGCCTTATTTAAGTCCTAATGTTGTGCCGTTAATTCACTCTCATATCCTAAGGGGTCTTTCCGAGATCTTCCGTATGATTAATTGATTAAATCCCCCAATTAACTAGTTGATTTATTTGGGTTACCCTGTTTATAAATTCTTAATTATTCTTGCCTTATTTTTTTACCTTAATAAGTGTTATATATACTCTCATTAGTGATTCTTCAACGCACACGAACAACAGTTCAAACATACACACACATAAAACTTTACTCCCATCTATGTCTCTAGTACTAGAGTTCATTGTTTGTCTAGCCGGCTGAAAGCCAAGGCTAGATTGTTGAATCCTGCCTACTTTACCTCCTATTTTTCTTCCCTTAACTGGTATGTTTCTAATCGTAATGTCGTTCATTATATTGTGAAGTTCAAATCAGTGTGCTCTTTGTTGTTGTACTTCTGCTAAACCCATGTCTCTTATGTACTATTTAACTACTATGTATTTAGCTTCTATGTTTTCCTGTTATTGCCTTAATCAACATGTTTACTCATGTTTAAGTTTCACTCTTCCTGTTTATTCCTTTTATCAGCATGTTTACTCTTGTTTAGGTTTCACTCTAATCAACATGTTTACTTCTGTGTTGAAATTCCAGTCTTTCCTGTTTATTACTACATGTTTACTTCTATGTTTAAGGTTCAATCTTCCCTGTCTATTGCCTTAAGCCAGCATGCTTACTTTATTGTCTCAGACTCCTATTTTTCTGTCTAATTGACTTCAATTTCTATGGTTAATTCGGTGTAGTTAAAACCCTTTCCTCTCTGTGAATTAAGTAGCATGACTGCTCTTAGATTAAACTTCTATGTTTCCATGTCTATTGATTGAGTCAGTATGCTTACTTCCATAGTTATGTATGACTTATCAACTTAGGTGTTCCCTGTTTAAGACCCTAACTCAGCATGTCCTGGTAAATATTATACCCTTGCCTGCCCTATTCTTCTACTGACTAGCATGCTTCCCTATCACCCTATTTCTATGTGTTCTTGATTCAGGATTCTTGTGTTCCCAACCCCTTCTCCCTTTTTGTGTAATTTTTTGTTCTCAACATGTTATATGCTCACCTAAGTTTGACTAATGAACTGAGTTGAGTCTGGGCAACATGGAGTTTTGTGTGAAACCTTGTGACTGTGTTTCCTACTTGGTGTTGTTTGTTGAACCATGAATTCAGGAATGGATTTCATTTGTCCAATCGAGCCTGGGGAATGGATTTCATTGGTCCAATCGAGCCCAGCTATGACGACCCAAAGGGTCGTCACCTATTTTCTTACCCATTCCGTGCTTCCGAGGCCTTGAAAACCTCATCTTTAGTTGCCTCGATTTGCATGCCCAGTCCGGGCGCGTAGCCGGAAAGCTTAAATATGAAATTCTGTGAAAAATGCTAAAATTTGATATTAAAATGAGTAAAGTTGACTCCTGTCAACATTTTGGGTAAATGGACCCGGACCCATGATTTGACAGTCCCAGAGGGTCCGTAGGAAAATATGGGACTTGAGCATATGCCCAGAATCGAATTCCGAGGTCCCAAGCCCGAGAAATGAATTTTTGAGTAAAATTGTTTTTCTTAAATTTCTAATGAAAATTGGTTAGAACGTGTTGGTATCAGGCCCGTATTCTAGTTCCGGCACCCGGTACAGGTCTTATATGTGGTTTAAGATATTTATGTGAAGTGTGGTTGAAATTGGACGTCGTTTGACGTGTTTCGGACTTAAAACTCTAAATTTGAAAGTTTATGAAGTTTGAAGAAAAACTAGTGATTTTGAGGTTTGATTCGTTGTTTTTGATGTTATTTTGGCGATTTGATCACACGGTTATGTTCGTAGGTTGTTGTTGAGTTAGTTCATGTGATTGGTTAGGAGCCCTGAGGGCTCGGGAGTGTTTCGGAAGCGTTTCAGAGTGATTTTGAACTTAGGAAAATTTTTTGTTTTTGCGTCAGCTGTTGCAGGTCCCATTTGTTCTTGTTCTTCGCGTGATGTCCGCGTAGGTCAACTTCTGGACCCCAGCCTTTTTACTCTTCGCGTTCGCGTTCTTGTTCGCGTGCACCCTTTCGCGAACGCGATGGTCTGTCAAGTCTACCCTTCGCGAACGCGACCTCCCTTCCGCGAACGCGAAGGGCAATTTTTCCCAGTTATATATTTCAATTTCAAAAATAGTGTAGTGCGGGACTTTCATAAATTTCCACGAACTTGTTCTTCTCCAAGGCCCTTAGGCGTCCATTGAAGACTTCTTTCACCAAAATTACTTGGGTTAGTAAATTTTAACTCGTTTCCTTCATTTTTCATCAACAGCTAATGAATTCCTAAGCCTAAAACATGTAATTTCTATTATGTTTACTCCCTTTCCCTTTGTTGTGATTGTTGATTGGGTGAGGAAGAGTGTTAAAACACGAAGGGTGATGTCGTGCAGTGTTTGCTATTGTGAGGAAGAGTGTTAAAGCACGAAGGTTGATGTCGTGCACTGTTTGATATTATGAGCAAAGGGTGTAAAGCACGAAGGGTGATGTCGTGTCGTACGATGTACCGTTCCGTACAGATATTCATTAATTATATTGTGAGGAAAGAGAGTTAAAGCATGAAGGGTGATGCCGTGCCATGATTTACATTGATTACATTATACACTGCATAGTGAGCACGAGAGTAAAAGCATGAAGGGTGATGTCGTGCATAGTGAGGACGAGGATAAAAGCACGACGGGTGATGCCGTGCAAGTTTGTGATTTCTGATCCTTATTGATATTCTGGCCTCGTTGTTCCTTTCTTTAATTTGAGATTTCTTATATAAAAATGTTATCTCCCACAGCGTGTTCCCCTTCCTTTGTTGATTGATTACTTCATGTATTTCGTTTCTGTTGTATATATATATATTCGAACTGCACATGCTTACTTGGTAGTCTGGTCCTAGCCTCGTCACTACTTAGCCGAGGTTAGGCTACGCACTTACCAGTACGTGGGGTCAGTTGTACTGATGCTACACCTGCACTTCTTTATGTTGTGCAGATTACGCAGTAGGACCCGGTGGACATCATTAGTGGGAGTGTCTTTTAGCTTATCCTAGAGGCTTCAAGGTATACCCGCTGGCGTTCGTGGGCCTTGGCATCTCTCCCATCCCTATGTCTTCGTTTCTGTCTTGTTTTCCTCTAGTTTCAGAGACAGTCATGTATTTCCTTTCAAACTTTGTATTTCGCACTCTTATAGACAGTTCGTGAGTTTGTGACTCCAGGATTTGGGAAATTAATGCGTCGTTGTATTATGTTTTCTTTAGTTAGTTTTGAACTATATTTTATTTCCGGTGTTAAATTTTGAACCGTTTATAGCTTGTTCTGTTAATTCAACGTTATCATGCTAGTTTAACTGCACACGTTGGCTTGTCTAGTGGGTTCAACATTAGACGCCATCACGGCCCGATGGCGGGATTTCGGGGCATGTCACCACCACCTCAAATGGGCATCAGTTCATCTTGGTAGCTATTGATTATCTCAAAAAATGGGTCGAAGAAGCATCTTACAAAGAAGTGACTAAGAAGGTTGTGGCAGATTTTGTCCGCGACCAGATTTTTTGTCGGCTCGGAGTTCCATAATTCATCATCACTTACAATGCCGCCAATATCAATAGTGATCTGATGAAAGTCATGTACGATACTTTAAAAATAAAGCACAAGAATTCCAAAACATACATGCCTCAAATGAATGGAGCCGTAGAAGCCGCCAACAAAAATATCAAGAAGATACTAAGGAAAATGGTAGAGAATCACAAACAGTAGCACGAGAAACTACCATTCGCCATACTGGGATAATGTACCACAGTCCGCACATCAACGGGGCAACACCATATATGCTCGTTTATGGTACTGAAGTTGTTATTCCCGCAGAAGTAGAGATTCCTTCCTTGAGGATCATACAAGAAGCTGAGCTCATCGACGCATAATGGATAAAGAGCCGTTATGAGCATCTAGCCCTCCTAGACGGAAAAAAGGATGAATGCAGTATGTCACATACAACTTTATCATAACAGGATGTCCAGAGCCTTCAACAAAAGAGTCAAGCCGAGACAGTTCATGCTGGGGCAAGTGGTGTTGATGAAGATCTTTCTGCATCAGGATGAAGCCAAAGGGAAATTCTCTCCCAACTGGCAAGGTCCTTACATGGTTCACATAGTAATGACAGGGGGAGCCCTCATACTCGCAGAAATGGATGGAGAAGTATGGCCAAAACCAATCAATTCAGATGCAGTCAAGCGATATTATGTGTAACTATTTATATGTTCCGCATATGATATAATTGAACTACGCTCGACCTGATTCCCATTTAAGAGGGGATACGTAGGCAGCCATGTAGGTTCGGTCACAGTTCAATAAAAAAAAAATTCTCCACCATAAGAAACTGCGCAAAATTTTTAGGAGGTTCCTCAAAATTCTAAAGCAAGTTCAACCGATCACAGCATATACAGCAGTCAGAAATGTTTGTTCGTCTAACTGGGGAAGAATTTTGAGGAGGACCCTAAAAATTCTACGGCAGGAGAACTAGCAATGTCTCAGATAGTGTCACAGTCATTGGTTCATCTAATCAATTTTCTAAAAAACATATTTTTTACTATGACTTTGAAAACTACACTTTCTGCTTTTGAAATAACTCTGTTTAGCAAACGCTACCCCCAATGATTTTAACAGGATCTTTAGACCGAGCAAAGCAAGTCAAGCAAACCGACATCTCCCTTACAGAATTCACAATTTTTCTTTGAATGCATGAACAAGGAATATGCACGCCTCGAAATCACAACCTTCATAACAACAATGATACCGAATCCACTTCCAGCTAAGAAATACTCTGCTATCACCTACTATTTGTTCTCTTTCGATTGGATTAAGTCCTGTCCCAAATCTTGCATGAAGCTAAGCCCTTCCTCCATATTTGCATAAGGCTAAGCATTACCTTCAATTCTACATAAGGCTAAGCCCTGCCCTCAATTCTGCATGAGGCTAAGCCCTTCCCCGAATCTTGCATGAGGCTAAGCCCTGCCTCCATATCTTCATAAGACTAAGCATTGCCTTCTCTTTACATGGGACTAAGCCCTATCCCAAATCTTCCATGAGGCTAAGCCTTGCCTCCATATTTGCATAAGGCTAATCATTGACTTCTCTTTCAGTGGGACTAAGTCCTGTCACAAATCTTGCATGAGGCTAAGCCCTGCCTTCATATTTGCATAAGGCTAACCACTGCTTCAATTTTGCATAAGGCTAAGCCATGTCCCGAATCTTGCATGAGGCTAAGCCCTGCCTCCATATTTGGATAAGGCCAAGCATTGCCTTCACCTTGCACGAGACTAAGCACTGTCTCTCTGGCATTACCTATTCTCTTCTTTCGGGCTAAGCTCTGCCATCAAATTCATACAAGACTAAGCCCTGTCTTGTCACTTATAGCATTATGTCTTTGCATATCATGGGCTGAAATATTTCCAATTTGTCCGAGGACGTCATAGTCCGAAGGCACCATCCTCATAGCCGGAAGACGTCATGCCATTGCCGGAGGATCTCTGAAATTTGCATATCATTATTCAAAGGAGTCATGGTTCACAGGCACCATTTTCATGGCTCGATAACATCATCTCATGGCCTGCGAATCCCTCATTGAACAATTCATGGCCAAGGATATCATGATCTAAGGACGTCATCCTCAACCGTCCAAAGACGATGTTCATGGTCTGAAGGGAATTTGCATCATGTTTAAGTTCATGCATAGATATATGGCCGTAGTAAATTTTATACTTGTAGATGATCTGATGAGCAACCATTACCCCACCAGGAGCAATCCCGCTCTAGTTCTCTCATACTATCTCAAACTTAACCGCAATCCCTTAACCTATCCCAAATCGTGCGTCTGTCCTTGTGGTAACTTCGTCGGTATATTCCGCCGATGAATTCAGAACTACACACGACCTGATTCCTGTAAAACTAGGGATATGTAGGCAGCTTGGAAACTAGAGAGCGACCTAAATCTCTCAAACCATCTCGCTCTGTCAAAACTGGCCATTATATATTTACCCGACAACTCTGTCATCCTTCCTACGTAAAGAGGGGCAGTTGTTGATACCCAATTTTTTCCCTATAATATTTTCAAAATGCATGTATACTTCCAAAACCATGCATTAGCATCAATAATATATTCCCATTATTTCTGCATTTTTGAGGATTTCTAATTAATTTATCTCAGTATTTTATTATATGAATAATCATTTACTACACTACAGATAATTTTATAACAATTTTCCGATTTACTTTTGCTAGTTATATTAACACTAAGACTAATTATTTCACAAATGGCCGCATTTACATTTGTTTGGTTACAATTGCAATAAATTTCCAATTAGATCCCATCTATGCATTATTACATTACTTTACCAAAAAATAGCTTGTTGCCTTTTTAGAATATTGAGAAATTTTATGCATGAAAACCATTTTTATAATGTATTAATTATTTTTATAAATTATTTTTTATCAATTAATTGAGTATTTAACAAATATCCCTTTTAATTTCTTTAACATTTCGAACCAAACCCTTTAAATACCAACCCAAACCCCTTAATAGTACCGGCCTAATTCACCTTAAGCCCAATCTGCACCTACTCGACCCACACCCCCATCAAATTGTGGTCGTTGATATTTTAGATCAACGGTCCACATCAAAACCTTACCATATTAATCTCTAACCCCCCCCCACCCCCATTCTGTCATTCCGCCGTCATTGTTTTCCCTAACCTCTCTAATTCTCTCTCGACCTACCCCTAAACTTAATCGATGTCACCGGCGAAAAACTCCTATCTATGCAGATTCTGAGTATTCTCCGACCATTACCAACTATTTATGCTTCCTGGTTGTTCGATTACATGGATCCTTGAGAAAATCTCATGGAGATTCAACATGTTCTTGCTTGAAACTTATTTACTGGCCTGTATAGGGCCATTCTCGTTTGTGAGTATTGATTTTCTCCTATATTTATTTCGAAATATGGCTTTTGACCAAGTTTCTCTCATCTCTGTCGATTTTTGAAAAACCCTATTTCTACGACTACTTGAATTTGTTCAGATCTTTGTAGATCTGAAACGATTCGAGTGTTACTTGGTACTTTCCCTAAAAAATCTTCTGTTTCGGTTAACTATTTCAATTCCATTTATTTTTTTTCAAATTAAGGTTCACCATGAGTCTCTTCAAAAGGGTTTTCTAACTTTGAAGTGTTTAATATAATTATTTCTTTACATGTTTGATTTATTTTCATATGTATGCCTAAACCCTAACTGTTTCTGTTTGTGACATTGATTTCTTCCATTTTTTCCCGTTATTATGTTTAATTATGTGAACCAGTTACATTGACTGATTCTATTTAGGTTTCGAATGATTCTTTCTGTTAAAATCAGTATTTTCTGGGATTCTTAGATATTTCCTTGTTTGTGACTTTTATTAGTAATACTTGCCTTATTTGGGTTATCAATCTTACTTAAGGGGCTTGATTGGCTCGTATATGGTATAGGACTGATTTACTGCCTTATTTAAGTCCTAATTTTGTACCGTTAATTGACTTCCATATCCTAAGTGGTCTTTCCCAAATCTTCCGTATGATTGATTAATTAACACCCCCAATTAACTAGTTGATTTATTTGGGTTACCCTGTTTATGAATTCTTATTTATTCTTGCCTTATTTGTTTACCTTATTAAGTGTTATATATACTCTCATTACCGATTCTTCAAAACACACGAACAACAGTTCAAACATACACACACAAAAAACATCATTCTTATCTCTCTCTCTCTGCTACGTGTGTTCATTGCTTGTCTCGTCGGCTAAAAGCCAAGGCTAGACTGTTGAATCCTACCTACTTTACCTTCTGTTTTTCTTCCCTTAACTGGTATGTTTCTACTCCTAAAGTCGTTAATTATACTATGAGGTTAAAATTTGTGTTCTCTCTGTTGCTGTACTTCTTTTAAACATGTCTCTTATGTACTAGTTAACTACTATGTATTTAGCTTCAATGTTTTCCGGTTATTCCCTAAATCAACATGTTTACTCCTATTTAAGTTTCACTCTTCCTTTTTTAATTCTTTAATCAACATGTTTACTCTTGTTTAGATTTCACTCTAATCAACATGTTTACTTCTGTGTTCAAATTCTAGCCTAGCCTGTTTATTACTACATGTTTACTTATGTGTTTAAGTTTCAATCTTCCCTGCCTATTGCCTTAAGCCAGCATGCTTACTTTGGTGTCTCAGACTCCTATTTTTCTGTCTAATTGACTTCAATTGGTATGATCAATTCTGTGTAGTTAAACCATGTCCTCTCTATGAAATGATTAGCATGACTGCTCTTACATTAAACTTCTATGTTTCCCGGTTTATTGCTTGAGTCATTATGCTTACTTCCGTAGTTATATCTGACTGATGAACTTAGGTGTTCCGTGTTTAAGATCCTAACTCAGCATGTCCTGGTAAGTATTATACCCCTGCCAACCCTATGTTTCTACTGACCAGCATGCTTTTCTAACACCCTGTTTCTGTGTGTTCTTCATTCAGGATTCTGGTGTTCCCAACCCCTGCTCCCTTTTTGTGTTATTATTTGTTCTCAGCATGCTATATGCTCACCTAAGTTTGACTAATGAGCTGAGTTGGGTCTGGGCAATATGGAGTTTTGTGTGAAACCTTGTGACTGTGTTTCCTACTTGATGTTGTTTGTTGAACCTTTTGTAGAATATTTCTAAGATGTTTTCACTCCTAATATGTTTTCTTAAAATTATTCCTACTCTTTCAAGCGCTCCCACTCCTACTCTTAGAATACATAGGAATATTCCCCTCCAATGTGTGTATTGCCTAGGATCCTCTGAACTCTGGCGCACTGGGGCTGGCCGTTCCACACTGCAAAAAAATTAATTCTCTTTAAAAGGGTTTTGGTGTGAGCATTTTCCGGTGTCTCTGAGGCCCTTGGGAACTTTGACACACCAGTATACTCTTTATTGGACACTATGAGATATGGTAATTTGGACTGTTTGAAGGCCTGGTTATCCAAGTTCACTTTGCGCCTATCCAGGCTCCCTATAGTATAGCATTACTTATTTATGTAATTCATTTATGGTCTGTAATAATAATTTTTCTAAACATATATTTGGGATATTAGTAAATAAAAGGGAGGGATTTTCATATAATATTTGTGGGGCAATTGGGTAGAAATCATGCTCTTAGGATTACTATCACTATTTGCTTGCATTAGGAATCACGCTCTTAGGATCATTTGTGCATTATAAAACATGTTCATAGGCATCATACCAATTGTTCTAAAACTTTTGCTTTCTAAACTTCTGCATACATCATGTCTACTTAAGAATCATGTCACTAGGGTGCTATTATCCCTGTGTAAAAATCATGATCATTCTCTCATGTGCATTAGAAACCATGCTTTAGGACATTTATTGCACTCTCCTAAATACCATGCCTATATTGCATAAAATCAGTAGCAACCATGTCTATAAGATTAAGTTTAAAAGAAGCGCCAACACCTAGATAACATGTTTATATAGATGAATATATAAAATCAGTTCTGTACTTTTCAGCACCTAGACAACATGCCTATAGGACATAATGAACGATTTGCCTGTTTAAAATCATTTATTAGTCTATTATGACCATGATAGAAAATTAGATATCCCGTTTATAGGACATCTCAGATCCACGCCTAGGCAAGTCTGTAGGATAATCAAACTCTTCCAAAAATGTTAAAATTGTGCTTTGTTTTAATTACTTGTGAACTGCCAAGATTCAGCAACCCCTAAAATCAGTAGGCAAACTGATTAGGTCTCCACTGCTTTGCTTTAAGAAGATGCTGCATATATTCTGTTTGTCATGCTCACCTAAATATCCTGCTTTAGGACTCTTAAAGTATCTGAAATACTGTTGTTTGAGACGTGCAATTGACTGCCTATTTGTGGAGGTAAATGTGTGCCCCCTTAATTATTCCTTTACCTGATAGTCCTACTTGCTTAAATTGTTGCTTAGATTTTCTCCTTTTAAGCACTTTAGGAGAGTCTAGAATTGCCTTAATTAGAGGTCCTAAACACCTCCAGGGCTATAAGAAAGGGACGGGTAATGCACGCATAGAGTACGTTTAATTAGAATCTCTTACAGAACCACTAAGGGAAGGGTAATTTGGTAGTAAGGGATATGATGACCTATGCGCTAATACCACATGTAACCCCTTTAATTGAGGAAGGTTTACCGGGTATTACGCAGAAGTGATCCTATACGCTAATAGACCTAGGACTATTTATTCCCATTTTTTGTAATCCATATGTGTGCTTAAACTGCTTTACTTGCTTAATGACTAATTCACAAAAAATGAGTTTGGTCGGGACTTACCGTTGTGGACCTCGAGGGGCGCCTAACACCTTCCCCTCAAGGTAATTTCAAGCCCTTACCCTGGTAATATAAACCGGTTTCATGAGTTACTTGCATTAGGTATCCTAACGCACCTTAAATTCGTTAGGTGGAGACTCTTCAATTTTCATACCCCTTTCCCAAAAAGAAAAGGAGTTGTCCCAAAGCATGTCAAAACCCGGACTCCGCGAAATGGGAAAAAGGGGGGTACGACACGGACCGCACAATTTTTGGTGCGTCCATGAAAACAAATTATAGAGTCTCTGAAGTACAAATACGCGGACCGCGAAAAATTGGGTGCGGCCACGAAACACCAACCGCGGACCACACAAAAATGACCGCGGCTGCGAAATCTAATCAACTATCAGTGCCTTGAAACTGCGGTATCGCGGACCGCAAAATTTTGTACGCTGCCGCATACCCTATCGCGGACAGCACAAAATTGACCGCGGCCGCGAAGTTAAATTAATTTGGCGCTGATGAAAACTTGCTACTAGGGTTTTCACTTATTGTGCGATAATTATGGCAATTAAGCATGCAATGCTACTAACCCCCAGCCCCATTACGCATATAACAACTACACTTATGTTTCTAAGCAAAGATTAAGCCTCATTTTGACATTATGGCATGAATCTAACCCTAACTAAAAAGAAAAATCAAAACAAAGAGAAAAGAAAAGATACAGATAAAATCAAATCATTTAAATGAACATACCGGTTGTGAAAAGTGGTAGGAAAATCTACATTTGATGAGAATGGGATGAGATTGAGACAAAGTAAATGTGCACAATGTTTTAGGTGTGTTTGAGAGGTTAGGGTTTGTATAGTGTGAAAAGTTCCAAAAACGTCTACTTATACTCAGAACTTAAGTGACCCCACCGACTTACCTGAGTGCGGCCGCGAAATTTTTGTCGCGGTCCGCACTCTTTACCTTTTTGTAGCTTAGCCTCAGATGCATGGGTGTGGTCCGTGAAATATTAGCAACGGTCGCACAATTTGTGCAGTCCGCAAACTTTTGAACACGACCGTGAACTCTTAAGGAACTTTGACAGGCCAACTTCAGAGAGTTGTCATTTTTCCCATTTCAGCAACACGATCGCGCCCAGAAATTGTGCGGTCGCGAAGTGCTTGTGCGGTCCGTATAATTTTGGGTGCAGCCCGTGAAATTCGGCCACTTAGCCAAATTTTTCCTTGTCAAATTCTTGTACTGCATAACCAATTCCTACATACACTTCACAGCCAGTTAGTCCAAAAAATGCCTAATCTAAGACGAAAATCAAAAGACAGAAAAAAACATGGATTGCCTCCCAAGAAGCGCCTTATTTAAATGTCGCGGCACGACGCATGTTACCATCACTCATTTGAAATGGATCAATGCCAAAACGTGGATATCATTAATATTGCCAAGGTACTGCTTCAGTCGGTGCTCACTCGGTGCGCATTGACTCTAAAGATCTCACCATTCTTGTTTTTCAAATCTAGAGCACTGAAAGGAGTCACATGTGCCACTTCAAAAGGACCACTCTACTTTGACTTGAGCTTTCCCGGAAACATCTATAACTGATAGTTGAATAGAAGAACCAAGTCAACTTATTTGAATTCCTTGTTTCGGATATATTTATCATGTAAATACTTCATCTTGTCCTTATACAAGGTCGAACTGGAGTAAGCATGGAACCGGAACTCATCAAGTTCATTTAGTTGCTCTACCTAGAGATTTACCGCTACATCCCATTCAAGGTTCAATTTCTTCAATGCCCACATGGATTTGTGCTCTAATTCCACCGAAAGATGGAATGATTTCCCAAATATCAACCGATATTGAGACATACCAACTGGAGTTTTGTACGTTGTTATATAGGCCCATAAAGCATCGTCAAATTTCCTTGACCAATCAGTCCTGTTTGCATTGACAGTCTTGGACAGAATGCTCTTGATCTCCCTGTTGGAGACTTCAACTTGTCCACTAGCCTGGCGGTGATAGGGAGTTGACACCTTATGAGTGACACCATACTTGGAGAGTAAGTTATCGAAGGCTTTGTTGCAAATATGAGAACCCCCGTCACTAATGATAGCCTTTGGGGTTCCGAACCTTGTGAAGATAATTTTCTTTTAGAAAGACACCACACTCCGCGCCTCATTGTGGTGGAAAACCACAACTTCAACCCATTTGGAAACATAATCCACAGCAACAAGAATATAATTTTTCCCACATGAACTCACAAATGGTCCCATAAAGTCGATGCCCCACACGTCAAAAATATCAATCTCGAGGATGGTTGTGAGAGGCATCTCATTCTTCTTGGAAATCCCCCCGGTTCTTTGACAATCATCACAACGCTGAACGAGCTCGCAGAGTCTTTGTACAGGTAGGCCAATAGAAACCGAAGTTTATGACCTTTGTAGTTGTTTTTACCCCACCATGGTGACCACCATGGGGAAAGGAATGGCAAGCTTCATGTATACTCAATTTCTCTTCTTTCGGAACACATCTCTGGATAACACCATCATTACAAATCTTGAAAAGATATGGCTCTCCCAATAATAATCCAAGTAGTCCTGTTTGAGCTTCTTCCTTTGGTTTGAAGAGAACTCATCTAGGACAATGCTGGTCACAAGAAAGTTATCCACATCAGCGAACCAAGGCATCTCGGTCAAAGACACGGAGAGGATTTGTTAATCCGAAAATGAATATTTAATCTCAAGGCCATTATGGGGCCTCCCCTCCTCTTACAAGAGGGACAAGTGGTCCGCCACTTGATTCTCACTCCCTTTGCGGTCTATGATTTCAAGATCAAAATCTTGTAGAAGAAGACCACATCGCATCAACCTAGCCTTGGAGTCCTTTTTACTCAATAAATAACAAAGTGTCACGTGATCGGTGTGCACAATCACTTTGGTACCCATGAGGTACGGGCGGAACTTTTCCATGGTGAAGATAATGGCTAATAGTTCTTTCTCGATCACCATATAGTTGACTTGGGCATCGTTCATACTTTTTCTTGCATAATTGACCAAATGAAATATCTTGTTGATTCTTTGCCCCAAAACCGCTCCTACCGCAAGTCGCTAGCATCGCACATGAGCTCAAATGGTAAGCTCCAATTGGGTGCGGTGATGATGGGAGTGGTAGTCAATCTATACTTGAATATCTCAAAAGCATTCATGAAATCATCATTGAACACAAAGTTGGCATATTTTTCCAACAACTTTCACAAGGGGTTCACCACTTTGGAGAAATCCTTGATGAACCTACAGTAAAACCCCGCGTGACCAAGAAAGCTCCTCACACCCTTGACAGAAGTAGGAGGATGGATTTTTTATATCACTTCAATTTTTTCTTTGACCACTTCAATATCATTCTTGGATATCTTTTTGTCGAGGACAATACCCTCCTCGACCATAAAGTGGCACTTCTCTCAATTAAGCGATAGATTATTCTCTTCACATCGGGCCAACACTTTATCAAGATTATACAAAAAAATTTCAAAATAATCGCCCACAACAGAGAAATCATCCATGAACAGCTCGAGGAAGTCCTCCACCATATCCGTGAATATTGCCATCATACACCGTTGAACAGTAGCCAGTGGATTACAAAAACCAAACGGCATCATTGAGAATGCAGATGTGCCATACGGTCAAGTGAAGGTGGTTTTCTCTTGGTCTTTAGCTGCAATAAGCATCTGGTTATATCTCCGGAATACCCATCCAAAAAGCAATAATAAGCACGTTTGGCAAGTCTATCCAACATTTGATCAAGAAATGGCAATGGAAAATTGTCTTTTCGGGACACTTTGTTCCGCTTTCTATAATCCATGCATACCCTCCAACCGGTGACAGTTCTTCTGGTGATCAATTCATTTCTATCATTTGTAATCCCATTCATGCCCCTTCTTCGGGACACATTCTACCGGTGAGGTGCATGAACTATCCGAAATGGGGTAGACAACCCCTACATCTAGCTACTTGATGATATCTTTCTTGACTACCTATTGCATGGACTCATTCAACCTCCTTTGATGTTCCACTGAGTGTTTGGCATCCTCCTCCAATATGATTTTGTGCATGCAAAAGGTGGGGCTTATATCCCGAATATCTGCCAATGTCCAACCTATTTCCTTCTTTCTTCTTTGAAGCACCGCTAGGGTGGAATCTACATGCACATTAGGTAAGCACGAAGAAGAATAACAGGTAATATGGAACAAAAGCCTAAGAACTCATACTATAGGTGTGAAGGGAAGGACTTAAACTCCAATATGGGAGGATCCTCGATCGAGGTCTTTGTTGGGGGAGTCTTCCGATTTTCAAGGTCTAAGGAAAGTTTTCGGAGCCCATATATATAGGATCTCGTTCCTTGCAAAGCATTTGCACATTCTACCAAGCCTTCCTTCTCATCATATCATGATACAATAACACAACTTACAATGGGTCTTCAACATTAATCACCACACTCGTGTCATCAATAATCACCTCACTCACAAGATCCACAAAGGAACACACTTCGTTGCTATTAGGCTACCTCATTGACTTGCACACGTGGAACACAACTTTTTCATCGCCACCCTGAGGTGAGCTCCCCAGCTTCCACATCACCTAAGGTTCCCTGTAGCTAGGAAAGGTCTCCCCAATATTATTGGCACCTCATAGTCAACCTCACAGTCGAGTATCACAAAATCTGCGAGAAGTATGAACTTGTTGACTCGAACTAGCATATCATCAATTATCCCCAATGGCCACTTCATAGTCCAGTCCGCCAGTTTCCATATTATTTATATGGGTCTTGGTTTCCCAATCCCCAATGTTTTGAACACATAATATGGCATCAAATTTATGCTCTCTCCTAAGTCACACAAGGCTTTAGCAAAATCGGCACTACCAATAGTGCATGGAATTGTAAAGGCACCAGGGTCTTCTAGCTTTGGATCCATGGAATGCACAGTGGCACTCACTTGATGTGTCATTTTGATCGTTTCACAGTTTATTGACCTCTTCTTAGTTACCATGTCTTTCATGAACTTGGCATATCTCGGCATTTTTTCGAGGGCTTCAACCAATGGCACATTGATTGATAAACTTTTCATCATATCAATGATTTCTTGAATTGATTTTCATTGTTTTTTTTCGCAAGCCTTTGAGGATATGGTGGAGGAGGCCTTGGCAAAGGAGCCTTGGCTTTTGGCACTAGTAGATCCGGTAAGTCTATCACTTGTTCCCTAGACGGGTTCACATCATCTTGTGTCTCCTCCACATTTTCTTCAATGTATATCCTCACTTCATCATCTACTTGCACATCATTACTTGGCTTGTCAACTTCTTGCACAACCACATCATTATCATTCACAATCTTTCTTGGGTTTGAAGTACTAGCAAATCCACCTCTACCACTTCTAGTAGTCACCACCATAGCATGTCCCGTATTGTTCCCACCCTTCGGTTTTACTACCGTATCACTTGGTAGTGCCTCCTTAGGGCGAGTATTCAATGCTTGATAAATTTGACCCAATTAGACTTCCAAGTTGCGGATAGAAGTGTTGTGGGAGGCTATTTGGGTATCTGAGTCGGGAGAACTTGGCCCTTGTGACATAAATGGAGGTGGTTTGTTGGGTTGTTGATACATCGGGGGCTTTTGAAAGACCGACCCCCGGTATCCTTAATTATTGTTGTTCCAACCCATTGATTTCCATTGCCTCCCCAAATACTATTATTGTTGCCGCTCCAATTGCTATTATTGTTTCCTCTCCAATTGCTTGAATTTCCTTGATTACCCTAATTTTTATTATTGTTTCCCCAATTGTTTTGATTGTTGATCCCCCAATTGTTTTGATTGTTGTTGTTACCACTATTCCAATTCCTTTGTTGTCCTTGGTTGCCCCAATTTTGATTGTTTCCGTGTGATCTCCACTGTTGTTGATTTGAAGCATTGCTTAGTTGACCTTGGTAATTATTGGTATATAAAACCTCTTCACTCTGATCATCATAAGAATTATCTTGATTTTAGCCACTACCACTTTGCTCAAATTGATCCTGATTGCTTTGGCTTTGTTGACCTATCTGTCTTCGCTTGTTGACCATCGTGTTTACCCCTTCCATGGCATTTACGTGCTTTGTCCTTTGAACCTGCTGAAGCTGAGCCTTGGCCAACTAATTCATGGTTGTTGTCAACGTTGTTGTGGCTTGTTCGTGATCATAAAGTTCCTTGTGAAGGTGGATGACAGTAGGGTCACCCTAAGGAACGTTTGCTCTACTTTCCCAAACTGAGGTGTCCTCCATCTCACCTAATATGTCACAAGCATTAGCATAAGGCACTTTCATAAAATTACCCCCAGCAAGCTGATTCACCACACACTTGTTAGTTGTGTTAATACCCCTATAAGATGTTTAATGTATCATCACTTCAGTCATATCGTTGTTGGGGCATTCTTTTACCATTTTCTGGTGCCGTTCCCAAATTTTATGTAACGGTTCATTTGGCTCTTTTTTAAAAGCTAGGATATCATCCCTCAATGTTGCTATATGTCCCGGAGATAAAAACATTGCTATAAACTTCTCAGCCAACTCACCCCAAGTGATGATGGAATGGGAACTTCTCAGCCAACTCATCCCAAGTGGTCATGGAACGGTTGGGTAGCCTCTCAAGCCAATCCCAAGCCTTCCCTCTAAGTGAAAATGGGAAAAGCCTTAATATCAAAGTGTCATCAGATATATTCGTCTGCTTTCTCTCCCAGCATGTGTCTACAAAAACTTTGAGATGCTTATATGTGTTTTGATGTGGAGCTCTAGTGAAGAAACCCCTATGTTCCAAGAGAGTAAGCATGACATTGGTTATTTGAAAATTGCCCGGCCGAAGGGGCGGGACAATTGCACTTGTGTAGCCTTCATTGGGCAACACCCAGTGTGCTGCCCTTGGAGGAGGTGGGGGAGGGTTTGGAATTTTGTCATGAGGAAGGCGACCTCTTGTTTGTACTTGAGGTTCTAGGTTAACCTCATCCACGTAATAGTCATCTACCTTCTCCCCTTGAGAAATATGTCCGAGGGCTTCGCTAAGAGCCATTTAGTACCTAAAAGCAATTGACACGCAAAATTAGAAAATTGAAGGAAAGAAAAACAAAACACACAAATAATCAGATATATAGCTAAGACCGTCTTACTCCCCAGCAACAGCTCCAAAAATTGATCGGGTCCAAGCCTGCACTATTATTGAGTAGCGAGTATGGTCGATGCAGTTTTACCTAACAAGGTTGGGATCGAATCCACAGGGAGTTAATTGATTTGGAATTAGGTTTATATCTAAGTCTAGATGCGTGTTTTGTTCCTAATTACACTTCCGCACACTTTGGTTTTGATTCTACTTCTAATTATATTCTATTGTATGCAATGATTAAAACTATGTACAATATTATTGTATGCAATAATTAAAGCTAAGTACAATATTTTTTATGTTGGTTTTCAAATGTTTAAAAGGACTAGAGTAGTGACTTCCGCTTAGGTGGATTTCTAACGGGTAGCAAAAATCTAGGGCAGACTTGATTTAGTTGGGGTTGTAATATAGCTATCACACCTAAGTACTCACTATATACCTCTCGGTAGTGTGAGTGATTTTTCCCAATTTGGATTTCTCAAGTCCAAATGGGTATTCATGCAATTCAAGTGATATTAGCTCAAGTCGGGTATTACTATCTCTAGATTTAACTCTTTAATTGGGACTATCATTTCTTGAGTTCACCCAATTCCTTGTTAGCCTAGTTTTCTTAGACTAGGTCCCTCTTTATCAAGAAGAGACTAATTCATAAAGGCATGAATCTGTGTTTGCAACCACTAATCCTACAATTATAGGAAGAACTAGGCTAAATATCACTAAACCATAAACATTCAAGCCCTAAAAGTCAATACCCATTAAATACCCATACTAGGCTTAGGTCACAACCCCAGTTATGGGTCTAGCTCATGGAAATAGTAGAAATCAAAGATGAGAAGAAGATAAAATTTATAACACTAGATTAAAAGATGAAAATCTAATGTTGTAAGATACATCTTGTACCCAATTACCCAAAATGGAAGTTACAACCGTCTCACGTGCTCAGCTAAGACCCAACATAACCTAAAAATGAAAAAAACGTTTTATATATACTAAGCTGAAATTTCCTGACAAATATACCTCTGCAGAGGTTGTGCGGCCGCGTAATTCTGACCGTGGCTGCACCCTTGCTTTCACGGCCGCGTAATTCTGATTGCGGTCCACTTTCTTCACTTCTGGATCAGGGTTGAGCATAGTTTCACGGATCGTATAGTATCCATCGTGGTCGCATAATTCTGATGCGGACCGCACTTCTTGTTTTTGCTTAAAATGTAAGCTCTCTGAACCTCAGCAACCACGGTCCGCGTAATTCCAATCGCAACCGCGATGGTACTTGCGCGGATGCACCTTTCTTATGCGGTCCGCATTCCTCTTTTAGCCCAAAAATCAACCTCTCTGAATCGTTCTTTCACGGACCTCGAAGTAGTGATCTCGATCGCATTGTAGCTTTCGCTGTCGCACAATATTTGTGCAGTCCGCGATTCATATCTCTTGGCCCAGGCTTCTTTTTTTTTCAAGCTTTGACTCCTTTATGAGTTGATTATGACTCCTTTGGCTCATTTTGAACAATCCCTGCAAGCAAGCATATTACATTAGTTTTCGGGAATACCTTCATGCATTTTTAGTCCTAAACACAAGGATATGGATCCCAGAAGAATTATGGTTCTTTAGACCACTACTTGAGGTTTGTATGCTCTGTGGTGATGAGAATTCAGTCGCGTGTTACAATGGTTCTCCTGAAATGAGTTAACTGAAAGGTTTCTATATGATGGAATGTTTATTCTATTAGTGGTTCAGGAGTTATGGTGGAATTCTTGTACTATCACGTATTGGCGTGTTAGGTGCATTAAGCGGCATGGGAATTGGAAGTTGAGGATCAAGGTTGCGGTTCGGTGTAGACAAGAACGTTAAGAGCTTGGATGATCAGGAAAGAATTCAGATGTTTAGAGTAATATGGTATTGTCTTTAGCGTCACCTGAGATCGGTGTCCTGTTTAAGAGGCTTTGTAAACTGATCTGCAGATTAGTGATTCGCTTTACAGCATTGTAAGGCTGGTGGCATGGATGTGCAAACTTAGCTACCTGGTACGGAAGGTCGTGGGAGCGTATTCCACGGGAAGATTGGATAAGTGTGACATGTAGTCACTTGATTGATTGAAGATTGAAACTAAGTATAGACATTATGGTACTATCGCTAAAGAAAGAGTTTAGGCCTGGAAGGCGCTTTGTTCATTTGGTTTTGAACTGTGGAAGTTTGTTCCAGAATGGTCGGATGTTCTTGTGTGTCCTGGGAAAAAGGGGTAGTGTTGATCCTTGAAAGGTTATTAGCTTAGTGCGGTAAGGTCAGAATTAGCTTGAGGTCCGTGGGTGGATCTAAATGTTAATATGGGCCCTATATAAAATCGGAGGGCTCATTTCAGATTATCATTGTTTATGGACGAATCTTTGGGCCTGGATGTTATTTATGTCATCATCTATTCCATGTAATCTATATTATGCTAGGTGGGTTGAGAGGAGGTTTGACTATTCGAACTCGTATTGAGATCCAGTGTAATTTGTGGTATTGTGAGAGTAGGATGGCTCTCAAGATACGGATCATTTATTGCACAGTAGTTGTGTATGTCGCTATCCGTCTCCCAAAGATTTTCATTATGCACTTCGCATGCTTGTGGTTGATGTTCAAGTATTTAGTAGGTATGAGCATTTTAGCTCGGTAAAGTATTTCCTTATAGATTATTATATGCGGATGGGGTGGCACGCCTCCACGGGTATGTTGTTTGGATCGGGTGGCACGCCGCCATGTGTATTATGGTTGGATCGGGTTGCACGTCGCACCGATATCATGTGTGGATCGGGTTGCACGCCGCAACAACGTGATTTTGAGTATAGTTTCCCATATATATTATTGTGTGTTTTGCTTCTCATTTTCTGGGGAAGGTTCATAACGTCTTTTTGGTTGTTTAAATTAGTTACGTGTGTTAAGTAGTTCTTTCCAGAGTTCATTCTTCCTTATGTGTCATATTCAAGTTGTAGCTTGTTGGCGCATTGATGGCGTCATATGTAATTTTAGCTAGTGTTTGCGGTGGATTATTGCCGGAGTAGCTTGTACTGGGTGATACGAGATTATTGGACCTGTGATCAGTTCTATTGGATTTATATAAGTATATTAAAGAGCAAATATCGTTCTCCAGTTCAGAATGAAGTAATGCTTCTTGTCAGGAGGAAAGACTCCATGATTAGTGATTCGGCCGATGGTTATGAGTTTTTACAAATCTATTCCGTTGTGGCAGTATTGCGAGAGTTGGAACAGGGCTTATGTATGTTATGAGGTATACTACGGGCTTCAGGTCAGTGGAAATTTCAGTTGTTGTGCTTGGGGGAGATTTCCTTGGGCAAATGAGTTATGTGTGCATGGTGTGATTTCTGCAGAGGAGCATGGTCACATTGGATTCAATGTCTGGTGATTAATACGGTATTCCTGTATTAGAATCTGGTATCTTGGAGAAACTCCATCTATTGGAACTTGGCTCTAAAGCTTGATAGCTAATGTAGTAGTAAGGATCTTCAATCTTGCTCAAATTAATGTGCTCAACTGGGCTGTGGTGGCACGGGAGGTGAACGAGGTGTTAAACAGTGATTTTGAACAACTCCGGAGCAGTTCCTAGCACGTTCGAGGACGAACTTATGTTTAAGTGGGAGAGAATGTAATGAACCGACTGTCCATTTTGAACACTAGCGCATCGCTCAACGGTTTGAGGCCCTGAGTAGCATCACTTAAGGTATTATGACTTGCACTCATTGTCGAAATTAAATTTCGGGATGTTCGGAGTTGATTTGGAAAGAAAATTCTCATTACGGAAGCTTTAGGTTGGAAGAATTGACTAAAGTGTGATTATTTAGTAAACGACATCGAAATCGGGATTTTAAGGTTCCAACAGGTTCGTGTGATGATTTTGGACTTGGGCATATGTCCGGATCGGGTTTTGGATGACTCGGGAGCGTTTTGGCGTATTATGGAAGTTGGCATTTTGGAAGAATTCCATAAATTTGGGTTGAGATGTATCTCAATGTTATGGATGTCCGTTTGGGATTTCGGGTATGGAAATAGCTCCGTATGGTGATTCTGGTACTGGGAGCGCGTCCGAAAGTGGATTTAGAGGTCCGTAGGTCATTTCGGGGTCATTTGGCGAAAACTAGAAATTTGAAGTTTTTGAGCAGTTTGACCGGGGGTGGACTCTTTTATATTGGGATCGGATTCTGATTTTGGAAGTTGGAGTAGGTTCGTAATGTCGATTGTGACTTGTGTGCAAAATTTAAGGTCAATCGGACGTGATATGATGGGTTTCGGCATCAAATGTAGATGTTTGAAGTTCTAAAGTTCATTAAGCTTGAATTGGGGTGAGATTTATGATTTTTATGTTGTTTTATGTGATTTGAGTCCTCGATCATGTCCCTGTTATGTTATGGGACTGGTTTGTGTGATTGGACAGGGTCCCGGGGTCCTAGCGTGCGTTTTAGAAGTGTTTGTGTTGTGTCGAGCTCTTATTTGATGCTTCGACGTCGTTTCTTTGAGCTAAAGGAAACTACATTGATAAAACAACATTTTATTTGTGATTGGATTGAACCATTATATCCGTATGATAATTACAGAGTCATAACAACAAGAATCGTCGAATTTCGATGTGGTATGAGAGAGTTATGCCTATTTCCGTGTCAGACACAATTACTGATTTATGGTGCGAAGATTTTTTCTTCTCGAATTCGAGAGAGGTTCTGTGAACGGTCAGCTCGAATGTTCTCAAAGGTTTCCCACGAAGACGATGAAGAAAAATTGCCTGGACAGTGTTTTAAACCGAGAATTTTAGTATTTTGGGCATATCTTGAGTTTTCAAGCACCATTTGAGGTGATTTTTGCGGAGTTGTTCTCGTCTCAGTGATCACGCTCAACTATGTCTTATAAAAGACTATGCGGGCGTTGCAAATATAATCCGGAGTATTATGCCCAGTGTCGATCCCACAGGGAATTTACGTATCAATTAAGTCTTTAGAATACTCAACTTTTACTTAATAAATTCCCTCAAGAATTTTGAATATCAAGTGGCGATGTTTACTAAATCTACTGACAATAATGATAAACTAACAATTACTAACAATATGATGTAAACAATTATGAGAAAGGTCTAAGGCTATGGTTTCCCCCGTTGGTGAACTTACTTCTCAGATATTTCCTATAACTTGATTAATTATCTCTATCAATCATGAACACTCTATCTACCATAAATCTCTCTCAAGTAATTATGATAACTTACTAGACGCACCCTCTCAAGTTACGCTAGCTAGATTGCATTACAGTTTACTTTAGATTGCACCCGAAGTATTGTTATTTCTAATCCAACTTCTAAACCCTCGGTTATGACTTTCGTCTATACTCCGGGAGTGATGTTGTTCAAACAACTACCTAAATATGCACTCTATCTCAAGTAGATACATAACAAAATAGGAACAGTTAATTGATGGCCATTCAATTAACTACACCAAGAACATAGTTGAACAAATAGAGATTAAACAACCAATCAAAATTATATTAATATCACCATAAGTTTGTCCCCCAACGGGTTCCACCAAAACCCTAGATTAAGAAAATTAGCTACTCATATTCGTAAATATCAAATCTAAAATAACTTGCATAATTGAATTACAGAGTAATGAACTAAGGAGATAAAAATCAATGTTTTTGCTTTGCTGAGTAGTAATCCACAAGTTTTCTTTCACGTTAGTGACTTTTTCTTTCGAATCCCCCTTCAAGTTGTGTTTTGGGGTCTATTTATATGGTTTTGACAAAACCTAAACCTGTAGGGGACTTCTATTCCAACCGGTAAACACTTAAACTCTTCAAAAACTCGAATTTAGCCGGAACAGGGGCCTGGCGTTTGGGCCCTGGCGCCTGGCTAACGCCAGTCTAAGGTAAGCGTTTCAGCTCTAACGCCTGGCTAACGCCAGGCAGGGTCAGGCGTTTGGGCTCTGGCGCCCGGCTATAGCCCGATGCACTTCTCCTCGCCTCTTGAGCGTATTTTCGATGTATTTGCATCCATTTAGCAAATACCATGCTTTATTCACAATCCACTCACTACTCTAACATAGAGGTCAACAACATTACCTTTCCTTCATGAATCATGTGCCCTCACCAAATGAAGGAACTAATTCCTCACACAACAAAATTTAAGAACACTTAGGAACTCAAGATAGAAAGAATTCACTCGCTCTCAGAAACAACACTCATATGCCACAAAAGATGCACCATAGGCTTGCCCGTAGTGTAATACTCTACTAATCGAGCTCTTTCAGTCTAGGATCAAGTAGGGCTTTATTTGGTTGTAATGTAGGCTACGGGACGGGTAGGATACATTTAGATATAAGAGTGACTATACCTCCCTGAGCACATTAATACACATACTTTTGCTTTTCAACCTCACACTTATATTAAACCAACTCCACCTTCACATCAATGTTAATACCCCATACTTCTTTAAGCACAATTACATTAAGAGTCACTACATAAATTCTTCTTTCACAACAACACAACTATTTATTTTCTATATATTATTTTTTTTTCTCAAGTGACTCTTACTTTTTCAAACAGTGCAACTTTCTCCGTATTTAAATTTTTTCCTTCAAAAACCAACCTACCACCCCACACTTTAACTTTTCCATATTTTATCACTTTTTCAGTGCTT
>MDKI01195492.1:0-10680 GCA_005239505.1 Nicotiana paniculata | reverse complement strand
ATATATATATATATATATATATATATATATATATATATATATATATATATATGAGGGAAAATTTTGGTATCAACAAGTGGCATATATGTGAGGTGACAAGTACTTGCACCACCAATTTATCTGTCTTGCATGTTTCTCTCTCGTTCCTCTTATATTGTTTCTTTCCCTGCTTTAATTGTTACATGCCTACTTGTATTTCCATACCTAATTGCTACTTGTTAGATATTGCTTCTCCTTTTTGAAGATAATTGTTACTCCATAGTTTCCTTATCCCCTATTACTTACTTAAGCTGTTCTTATTTGTGTTTTAGTGATATTCTGAATTGGTCTCGCTGAGTAGTATAACTTGTGTAGAGTTTTATTGAGTATAAGATTTCCTTTTGCTTTGTTCTGAAATTTAAGTATTGAGAAGGTTCGTGTGTTAATTTGTGAAACTTTTATACTTCATGTGTAATTGATATGAATATGGTGGGATTGGGTTGCACAGCGCAACAGGTTAAATAAGGGTGACATATTGAGGAGGAATAAGGGTGAATTAATATGTACGGTGGGATAGGGTTGTACGTCGCAACAGGTGTGATAAGGGTGGAATGTGGTGATATAAGAGTGAACCGTGATTGTCATTATTATAATATGGTGGGATCGGGTTGCACGGCGCAACACTTTTATCTATATTATATTGTTTATGATATAAAGAAGAAATAAGGGAGGATTATGATATGTACGATGGGATTGGGTTGCTCGCCGCAACAGTTTATAACTATATGTTCTTTCTTCACTGCGTTAGTTGTACGGTAGAATTGAATTGCACTTAAGGATTGGTAATAGATGAACACTGATGAAGTACGTTGGGTACTGTATTTATTTCTTGCAAGTTACTATTTTTACTGTATTCTGCCTTGTTTTCTGTCTTATTATTAACCGTATGCAGCTTATATTGTGAGTGTCCCGCCGTAGCCTCGTCACTCCTTCGTCGAGGTTAGGCTCAGCATTTACTAGTATATGGGGTCGGTTGTACTGATACTACACTCAGCACTTCCTGTGCAGATTTTGGAGTAGGTAGTGGTTAATCGAGAGGTTGGCTGCATATTTCACATTTAGGAGACCCAAGGTAGTCATGTTGGAGACCGCAAGCCTTGGCGTCCCCTTCTACACTCCTATACTTACTGTTTTCACTTTGCTTCACAAACAACTGTACTTTCTTTCGGACTAATATTTGTAGAAAAGTCTTAGTATGTTCGTGAACTGTGACTCCAAATTCTGGGTAGAGGTAGCATGTAATTAAAGTTGATACCTATATAGCTTCACTTTTATTTTCGGTTTATTTTGCTTGTTTACTGAAAATCACTAAAATGTAAACATTGCCTAAATAACCACTAACGTTGGTTTTCCTGGCAAGTGTGATATTAGGCACCATCACGGTCCCGATGGTGGGAATTTCGGATCGTGACACTTATAAAATTAATTTTATTAAACTTTCCTACACATTCTTAATAATAACTTAATAGACAAAGTTTTATTAATTTTAAAAATTTTAAAAATTAGTATAAAAGGTATTGTAGTCCAAAAAATAGGTTATTACAGTTATCTACTTTCCCTATGAGTTTGTTTGTTTAATATTTTAGGGCTATTTTGGTATATTAATATTATATTTATGCTTTTATAATAATATAGGCTTCCCTTTTTCTAAAAGAATTTGGACAATATAATACATTTTTCAAATTAAATTAGTAATAGGGCATTATAATAATTTATAAATTAAATTAGTAATAGGAATTTTTTAGAAGTTATCCTAAAAGAAATAGGATTACATGACTAAAGATATTTACTTGTTTAGTTTTATATGAATTAGACATCCCGAAAGTAATTATACTAATAGGATTCCTGTAATGACTCGGCCGGTTGTTTTGCTTTCTAGAACCTCGTTCCTTAATAAGGCTTACCGCACATGATTTTACTTTTTATTACTTTCGGGGAGGGTTAGTTCGGGGTTTGGAAGGATTCTGGTTGAAATTGGAACACTTGGTTCCTTAAGGTTGGCTTAAAAGGCCAAGTTTGACTTTGGTCAACATTTTTAGTAAACGGCCTCGGAATTGGGATTTGACGGTTCCAATAGGTTTGAATGATAATTTCGCACTTGGCATATGTTTGGATCCGGTTTTGGATTACACGGGAGCGTTTCGGCGCCAAATATCGAAAGTTGGTTCTTGAACGCTTTAAGAGTTCTTTAAATTTGGTTTGTAACGTGTTTTGGTGATATCGATGTCCAAACGAAATTTTGAGATTGGGAATAGTTCCTTAATATCATTTATACTTACACGCAAAATTTGGTATCAATCCGAGTAGTCTAAGTACGTTTCGGCGCATTGGAAGTAAATTGAAGAACTTGAAGTTCTTAAGTTTGAATCAATTGTTTTTGGAGTGCGATTCTTAGTTTTAATGTACTTTCGGGCGTTCCGAGAGTTCGAGCGAGTCCATTTTATGATTCCAAACTTGTTGGTATGTTTGGACGCGGTCCCGGGTGCCATTCAGACGATGCGCAAGTTGAGTTTGAAACTCAAATGAGCTGCTAGTGCACCAGTTCTGGTATGACCGCACCTGTGTTTGGGCAGCCGCAAGTGCGAGCTCGCGGGTGCGGCCCAAGGAGGGAAGCCCAGTTTCCAAAGATGTGTTTCCTTATCCGTAGAAGCAGAAGCCCGTCCGTAGATGCGGCCCCAGCCGGCCCATCCAATTTCGCAGAAGAGGATCCGCAAGTGCGGCCTATGCACCGCAAATGCGAAAATTGTTGGGGCAGTGAGGTTCATTTATTTCGGGACTTAAGCATTTTCAGTCATCTTCTTCCACTCTTGGGCGATTTGAGAGATTCTAAGGAGGACATTTCGACCTAGCTTTTTGAAGTAAGTAATTCTTACTTAATATGAGTATAATACATATATTATGGGTAGATTTTAACATGAAAATTTGGTAAAAATCATGGGTTTAGATGAAAAACCTAGAGTTTGATAAAAATGAGATTATACCACGAAAATTGACCATGAAACTTAGCAAACATCATATATTTATGTTCCTTGGGTTGTGGGTAACAACTTCAAAAATTTCCAGAATCCGAGTATGTGGGCCCGGGGATGAATTTTAGGAATCTTGCAATTTGGGTTGGGAAATCATTTTAATAGTGGAGATATGTACTTTTGAGCATAGATTGATTGATTTATATAATTTTGGACTAGTTCCGAGTCGTTTGGCACCAAATTTGGAGGCTTGAGCGCATTTTTGAATTGGGAAGTAGGCTTTAAGACGAGGTAAGTCTGTTTTCTAACCTTGTAAGAGGGAATTAACCCCTTATGTGAACTTAAATCATAATATGTTCTATTTGTGGGGGGCTACGCACGAATTATGTTATGAGAGTCCGTGCATAACTACTATTCATGTTTATGTCCGGGTAGATTTTGGCCTACACCATGATTTGTTTGTATCGTTGTTCGATTACACTCTCTACTTGTTGGTTTTCTTAAAGTGAAGGATGAGAATTTCGCCATGTTAAAAGTTACGGGTTGAACTTCCTGTTTATGAAAGATATTGAGGAATATTATGATAAATTGTGAATTCTTATGTGCAACCGCTTCGCAAATATATTCCACGAGCGGATTCAACCTTCTACTACTCTCATGGGAGCAGGCCGTTTGCCTCAACAATATTTATGGATATATAATATGGTTCGGGCCATTCCACTCTCGGCAGTGCACAGTATATTACTACATATAGTTGGATCTGGTCGTACGTCCTCGGCATAACTCGTGCGCAGTGGTACCGAAATCCATTTTATATCTAATAATATTTCACGGACTTGAAAGGTGGAAGGACTAGATGATTGAAATGATTGCTTCTTATTTGAAAGAAGAATTTGTTTACTTATTTCATGTTGAGCCCTATTATTATTGTATAATTTCATGCTCAATTAGAATTTCATTTTATAATATTTTTGGCCCTTAGTGAGTGTCAAAGTCGACCCATTGTCACTACTTCTTCGAGGTTAGACTAGATACTTACTGGGTACATGTTGTTTATGTACTTACGCTACACTTATGCACTTGAATGTGCAGGATCTGAGGAAGGTGCACCCGGCTATCAGTTTGGCACGCACGCTTGACTTGGGTTCAGAGACTTTCCGGTGAGCAGCTTTCCAAGCTATTCTGCAGCAGCTGGAGTCCTTTCTCATTTCATTTCTGTCTAATTCATTACTAGACAGTATACTAGTATTCATTTGTATATTCTACTAGATTTCCCACATACTTGTGACACCAGCTCTTTGCACATACACTAGTAGACTTATGATTTTTTCTTTGGGGGATTGTTACATGATTTTGGTTTGCACTTAATTGCTACCTTTAATCATGCTTCAAAGTGTAATTTCTAAACCTTTTTAACATATGAGAAAGTTTTATCCATTTTGTAAACTATTTAAATGGGAAATCACTAATCTAATTATGTTGGCTTGTCTAACGACGGTGTTGGGCGCCATCACGGCCTATTGTAGAAATGGGTTGTAACAACATAGTATCAGAGCTCTAGGTTTACGTAGGTTTCACAAGTTACGGGCAGGTCTAATAGAGTATTCCTAATCGGTGTGGAGACGTCTGTACTTATCTTCAAGAGGCTATAGGATATTAGGAAACTACTCTTTATTCATCTCCTATCGTGTAGTTGATGGTATACTAAGTTTCTTTCTTTTTCTATTCTCTCACGGATGGTGAGGATGCATATGGCGGATGTTCCAAACCCGGGAGGAGCTGCTCCCCCCGTTGCTAGAGGCCGAGGTAGAGGCTGGGGGAGGGCACCGGCCCGAGGTAAGGAACGAAGGAGTCACAGAGCTTCCCTAGTAGCACCACCAGCGGATCCAGTGGAGGATCAGGGCAAGGTGCCTGCCACAGAGCCAGCCTAGTAGATTTCATGACAGCACTAGGCTTTCAGGAGGTCATGTGCCGTATGATGCGGTTCATGAACACTATGACTCAGGCTGGTTTATTTCCAATGGACCCAGCCACATCTCAGGCGGGAGGGGAAGCATATACCCCTACTGCTCAGGCTCCTGGGCACGCAACTGCGGTGTATCAGACCCCGGGTACACTACCTGTGGCCGAAGCCTAGTCAGTAGCAGCAGTTGCGCCTGATCCTAGACCAGCTGCGGCCGGCGAGCCGTATAAGCTTTTGGACAGGTGGACTAGGCTTCACCCTCCGGTATTTGGGGGTGAACGATGATGTTCCATAGAATTTTGGCACATTTGATACCAATTACATAGACTTTAGTTCATCTTTCAATGCAGTTTTAGTTAATTCTTATGAAGTTTTGGTGTTTTGCAGTGCATGAGGCTTGAGGACCCAAAAACATGGAAAAGAAGTCAAAAAAGCCACAAAAGGGCAAAAATGTTGCAAGTATGTGACCACGGAAGGCATATGTCGACCGCATAATCACCACAAACTGAAGCAGACTCATGGTCAACAAAAGAGGAGAAAATGTGATCCATTATGCGGCCACATAACACTTATGCGGACCGCATAATGACCGCATAATTGAAATCAAGAAATCTGAGAAGCATTTCTACGGAGGAAAATGTGGTCGCACAATGGATATGCGGACCGCTGAAATGCAGTCAAATTCTGGGTTTGGAGAACTGAGGTTCCGCGA
The DNA here is from genome assembly GCA_005239505.1 of Nicotiana paniculata. NCBI lineage: Eukaryota > Viridiplantae > Streptophyta > Magnoliopsida > Solanales > Solanaceae > Nicotiana > Nicotiana paniculata. Next base: position 4,997 of record MDKI01195492.1, on the reverse strand, counting down.
TGCTTTAGGAAGATATGCAGACTGCATACATGATATGCGTCCAGTATGCCGTCGCATAAATGTTCCGAAGGGACATTTTTGTCCAATTTTGACCCCGACTTTTAGCTCACTATAAATAGATTTTTGTGGGTCATCTTGTCTGAAAAAGAGGCTACATTGAAGACATTGAATACTCCATTATTTTGGAAGCTTTTGAAGAGAGATTCTTGCACTTATGTAAGCTTTATGACTTTAACTATTATTTTATCTTTGTATTTTAATATCAGTGACTAGTCTTAAATACTAAGGTTGTGGATCCTAAATGGGTGTAATGTTAATAAGTGTTTACCATTGAATATATATAATTGTTTGTTGATATTTATTTATTTCTCATGCTTCATTTGTTGTTGGTGGTTGCAAATATTAACAAATTCCATTTTACTCTTTCTTTACTTGGAAATGTGGATTAGGGTTTGGTAGAATTGAATATCAAAAACTCAAGGCTTTAAACCTTGTTTAATAGAATCACTTAAGAATAAGTGGATTCTATTTGGAATAAATTGATTATTCTTTATTACAACTCTTTTATATTTGAAAAAATCATAAAGAGAAAATACTACTCAACTATTGAAAAATATTGAGTAGTCACTTAGAAATCATTTGCATATCAAAGAACCTCTCATTAGAAATATATCATATTAACACCGATAGCATTACATTCTATTGAAGGGGACACAACCTTGGTTTCTTTAATCAAATTAATTACAATCTCACAATATTATATTTGTCTTCACTACATACAATTACAACACTCTTTTAGCTAACGGAATAGAATTACAATTTAAGTCAAGTTTCACACCACTCAAGTAATATTTTCACACCTATTCCCTGTGGGATTAGACCCCAACCTAGTTGGGTTATTATATTTGACATCGACCGCTTTACACCATTTATTAAGGTGTAATTTGAGTGTATCAAACGACATGAGGATCCCCGTGACTTTATTGATAGGTGCAAGGACAAACTGCACAACATGAGCATATTGGAGTCTCGCGGGGTGGATTTCACTATCTTTCAGTTACAGGGCAGCACACTGAGGTGGTGGAAGGCTTATCTTCTTGGAAAACTTGCAGATTCTCCTCCTATGACTTGGGACCAGTTCACGCGCATATTCCTAGACAGGTATATTCCACCATCCCAGAGGGAAGAGTTGCGGTGTCAGTTTGAGCAGCTCGAGCAGGGTCAGAAGTCAATGACCGAGTGTTGACATCCAATTTTGTCCCTCCTTTCTTCCAATTAATTTCTTTGAGCTTCTTAGTTTTAATACATCAAATATCTTATTTTTCAATACTATTTTTCATTTACTATTGTTGTTGTTGTTATTGTTATTATTATTATTATTATTATTACTACTGCCACCACCGCTACTATCACCATTACATTTTATTGTATCATCCTTAATATTGCTATTACTATTATATATTTTTTTATAATTATATAATTGTTAATATTTACTTAATATATTATAATATGACTAAAATAATTTAGTTAGAAGCTCAAAGGAATTAATTATAAAAAGGAAAGATACAATGGACTTAGGACTGATAATAAGCCCAAAAGTTTCTTTTTCCATGAGACATTTTGAAGGCCATCTTGCTCAGATCATTCAAGCCTATTTTGCCAAGAACAAAATCGGCCCAAACAACCTTTCAAGACCAAGTCCATATCAATTAACATTAGCCTTCTGGCCCAAACCATGAACCCAAAAAAATTAGTATTATGTTTATCTTTTCACTCTCACACGTGCCCATTTTATCCTCTTCTTCTTCCTTCCCATTTTAATGAAATTTTCCCCTCTTCATCAACACCTAGCAGAACTTGTCCCACCAATTTTGGGCTAAACATTTTACCTCTCTCATAATCCAATATCGCAGCACTATCTCTCTCATCTGCAACTGGATTTGGTCAACAGATGTGATGACCACGTATATTCTATCTAATTCTGTGTTTTGAGGTCGTGAAAATCTCCTTCTATCTCACTTTAATTTGCGTGCGCAGGCCGAGCGTGTAGTCGGAAAGCCTTTATGTGAAAATATTGATAAAAAATAAAAAACATTTATTGGAAATTCGAATAAAGTTGACTTCAGTCAATGTTTTTGGTAAACGAACCCGGACCTGTGTCCCGGAGGGTCCGTAGAAAAATATGGGATGTGGGCGTATGCCCGGAATCGAATTCCGAGGTCCCAAGCCCGAGAAATAAATTTTTAAAGAAAATTATTTTCTGAAAAATATAAAGGTTTTTGCAAATGAAATTTGAGGTCAAACCTGTGATATCGGACCCGTATTATGGTTCCGAAGCCCGGTACAGGTTTTGATATGATTAATATGTGTTATCTGTGAAGTTTGGAAATAAACGGACTTCGTTTGGCATGTTTCGGATCTTAAATGCAAAACTTAATGTTTATAGAAGTTTGAAGAATTTCATGGACTTTTAAATTAATTCATCGTGTTAGTGTTGTTTTATGTGGTTTGAAACCTCGAGCATGCCCGTGTTAGGTTATATGACTTGTGTGTGTGGTTGGACGGGGTCCCAGGGGCCTCGAGTACGTTTAGGATGCTCATCGGGTGTTAATAGCACTTGGGAGACAGTTGAACTATTGTTGGTTCTGGTGTCTCGCACCTGCGATGGACCTTCCGAAGGTGCGGACATGCAAGTGTGTCGAGGAGCTCGCAAGTGCGGACTTATCCCAATCCCCCAATCCTCGTAGGTGCGGTGTGTTTTTCGCAGATGCGGAGCCGCGGGTGCGGCCATTTGACCGCAGGTGCGACCCCAGGCTTTTTAGTGGGTTTTCGCACCGGCGATGGTATTTCCACAAGTGCGGTCCCAGGGGCGCAGGTGCGGAATTGCTGGGCAATTATATCAGATCCGATGGTTTATGTTATTTTCACCATTTTCGAATTGGAGAGCTCGGGAGAGGCAATTTTTGGAGACTTTTGCACCTGGGTAACTTGGGTAAGTGATTTCTATCCATTATAGACCAATTTCCATGATTCCAATCTTAAATCCAACCTTTAATTTCGAAAATTTTGGGTAGAAAATGGGATAAACTTAATAGACCAAATTATTGAGTTTTGATTGGGTTTTTGACCTCCGATATGAGAGATTTTCATATGTTTAGACTCGTGAGTGAATGGGTGTCCGGAAATTTTACCCGATTTCGAGACGTGGGCCCGGGGAACTTTTTGGGTGAATTTTCTAATTTCGCGTATTAGCTTTGGACTTATTAATTATTTTGTTTCCTTGTGATGATATTTACTCTATGCAATCGAATTTTCTAGATTTGGGCCACCCGGAGTTGGGTACTCGTGGCAAGAGCGTGGTATTGAGTTGATTAGCGCAGTCGAGGTAAGTATCTTGCCTAACCTTGTGTGGGGGAACTACCCCTTAGGATTGAGTCTTCTATGTTGATTGTAGTCCGCGTACGCGAGGTGACGAGTGTGTACTCGAACTTATTTGCAAATAGATTGCCATTTAGGGATTTTTGGGTCCTTATGTTCCCCGTATATGAATTGAACTTGTTATATATGAATTCCTAATTTCTAATCACATCTCCTCCTGTTCAAGTTAGAAGTACTTGCCTAGAATTCCTTGTTTCTTATATGATCTTAATTAACTTAAATGGAGACTTTGTTTTTCCTACCGTTATGCTAGGTCTTCCTTCATATGCTGCCTATTTACTGAGCATTGTTCAAACTGAGTTTATTCGGTGAAGCTAATTGTCTAAGTGAGATTGGTTATAGCTGATTCCCTTGCCGGGATGATTTGGTTTCTTGGTTGCGAACTTGAATGTATAGAATCGTTGCTATATTTGTCTTGTCTTCCCCTCGTTATGATGTTCTCTCTTTGTGCTTGGCATTCCTCTCAGTGGCTACTTCTTATGAGCGAGTTGTTACCACATTTGTGATTTAAGTCTTTGTATTAATTTGTTCATCGCACTTTGTATTCGGCCTTGTCTGCGTTTCCACTGGTTGTGGAAATATATATTGGTTCTGTCGCATTCTGGTTGTTTTTCTCAGTGGCTGCATTGCATATTTAAATTGAGACTACGGACAGAGATCCGAGAGCTTTTCCCCTGTACTGCATCACATATCTAAATTGGAACTACGGGCAGAGATCCGGGAGCTTTCCCCTGTACTGCATCACATGTTTAAATTGGGACTACGGACAGAGATCCGGGAGCTTTGCCCCTGTACCGCATCACATATTTAAATTGGGACTACGGACAGAGATCCGGGAGCTTTGCCCCTGTACTGAATCGCATATTTAAATTGGGACTACGGACAGAGATCCGGGAGCTTTCCTCCTGTACTGCATTGTATGACAAGTTCTAAGTGGCAGACTGAGTTCCGGTAGTTTTATTATTGAGGAGATTTGAATCGAAAGATATAAATATATATATATATATATATATATATATTGAAAAGTATAGCTGAAAAGCAATTATCTCTAGGAAAAGCTATGTCTAAAGGACTTCTTTTCGAAAGTATATTTGAAAAATATTTGTCTTGCAGAATGATGGTATTTGAAAGAGCAGTACTTGAAAAAATATATTTTGAACATCACGTGTTTTAATGATATTTGAAAGAGCAGTACTTGGGAAAATATATTTTGAACATCACGTATTTTGATGATATTTGAAAGAGCAGTACTGGGGCAAATATATTTTGAACATCACGTGTTTTGATGATATCTGAAAGAGCAGTACTTGGGAAAATATATTTTGAACATCACGTATTTTGATGATATTTGAAAGAGCAGTACTGGGGCAAATATATTTTGAACATCACGTGTTTTGATGATATTTGAAAGAGCAGTACTTGGGAAAATATATTTTTAACATCACGTGTTTTGATGATATTTGAAAGAGCAGTACTTGGGAAAATATATTTTGACTATCACGTATTTTGATGATACTTGAAAGAGCAGTATTTGGAAAAGTGTATTTGAACACCCCGTA
>MDKI01271456.1:0-37153 GCA_005239505.1 Nicotiana paniculata | reverse complement strand
AACTAAAACAAACAAAACTATAATATTAAAATTTATGAGTTGGAACGAGTTTACCGAATTGACAAACAACTTCTTGAAAATTTTATAATGTTGAAGACTTGAATACTTCAATTCACCAACTTCATAATTTTTCACAATTTTCAATAATAAAGTAAGCAATAGTAGAAGAAAATTAGAGAGAGATTGATATTTTTGTGAGTAAAAATGAAACAATGAGGGGGTATTTATAGTTGAGAAAAGGGAAAAAGTGTAATTATAAAAAGTTTGGGATTAAAATAAAGTTCGGGGGCCAAATGACTAATTTTTAAACATGCCAAACGGCTCTTTTGAGGCTCCAACGGCTAGATTTTAAAAATCTGGCCGCTGGCCATTTTTTTAATTTTTTTTTTGAATTTTTACTGTTGGGCCCGCTTGGCCCGGCCCAGGCTCGCCTGCCGGGCCCGGGCTAAACGGGCCCGGGCTCACAGGACCAAACATTAGAACCGGCCCCCACGGGCCTAAAGCCCCCCAAGCGCGGACCCCCCACGGGTCGGCCCGTTTAGCCCGCTAGCCCGTATAGCCCGCGGGCCAGGGTCGGTCCGGGTCGGGCCCGGCCCACCTGCCACCCTTACTCGCACTACAACAAAAAAGTCCTTTAGCGTCAATGAAAAAAAGGCTTTAGCGGCAATAGAAATAACCGCTAAAGGATTTATCGACTATTGATTTTTTGCCGTTGTACATGGCGTCGACAAAGCCTTTAGCATCCATTTCAGGAGCCGGTGAATGTATCATTTATTGCCGGTAAAACGTATATATTGTAACGACGATTGCTTAGAGGCAATTATTATGGTTGCTAAATCCTTCCGAAAAACTGCTTAGCTAGCCCTTTTGGCGTCCATTGTTATTGCTAGTAAATCAAATTTAATTGTCTCTAAAAATCAGATGATTTAATGACTATAGATTAACGACAATTATAATAGCGGCTAATTCCATTTGAAAATTAATCAATTTGCACTGTTGGCCTCTATTTTTATTGCCGGTAAAGCTAATCAAATTGTCGCAGAAAGTCACAAGCTTTAACTGCTATATATTAGCTTCAATATGAATCGCGGTTAAATCCATACCTAGTTTTCATTTTAAACATCTAGTTTCATTACTGATAATTCTAGTTAAATTGGCTATAAACAACAACCATTTATTGCAATAACAAAGGTACAAATTAGTTCCAATAAGGTAGCTATTTTCGAATTGGTAAATGCTAATAAATACAGCATTTAATTCATAAAAATATAATATATCTAACTAAATATAGATTAACAAAAGAAAGTGTTGATCCATGATGTAATGTAGTAGCGACAAAAAAGGAGACTAAAATTGCATTGTTTGAACAAAATAGTTACTGTCCACATAATAACAAAATAATAGATGCATAACCCTTCATCATATTGTAATCTTCCCATGTTATTTTTTAACATCATACTGTATGACCTGAAATAATAAAATAAGTGAATGATAAAAGATGAAATTGTATGTAAAGAGTTGTAAGCAATGAAAAATACTCCAATACTTGACCTACAAAAGTTCTTCTCCACTATTTTAAACAAAGGAAAGAGATTGTCACATAGTTCTAGATGGATGATCTATATTTTCTTCTAAGTTTGGATCTATCTCACCTCTTTCACTAGTGTCACCATCGCCTCCAAAAACATCCTTTATCATTCTTCTCATATCATCGCCCCTTAAAGTAGATTGTCTACAATTATCTACTTGAGTATTAGTTGACCCATTCAGAGATTCTCTATGACAAAATTATGTATCATATGACTGTATAATATGATAGAACACAAAATGATCCTATGTTGTTGCTCGATTTATTATGCTACTAGTATACGTAGTTGTTGTAGCAAGTTGTCGTGATTCAGTAAGACTTAATGCAAGAACCAAGAAATAGGAAAATAAAAGGAATATAATCTAGAAAAAAACTGATTCATTTACAGTATTTTGGTCTTTTCTATCTTGTATTTCATTATTTTTGCTTAACAACTACATTTACATGTGCATGTTCATTTAGCAAAAATATCAACTTTTCAAAGAAAACCTATGTAATGAGGAGTCAAATATCGGACATATCTTCTTCTACTTAATTTCCTCTATGCTTGAATACTTGAGGTACAAAACTAATACCCAGCAAATAAAGCTAAAATTATATGTTATCAATCTTCTTAACAGTTAATTAAGTAATCTTCAGAGCAAAATACTTACCTAACCAAATACTAAATAAATCGTCTTCTCAAAAGACAAAATCATGCTAACAAATTTCCTATATAAATCATCTTCTTGATGCATAAATCTATAGAAAAATAAACTAAAGAAATATCAATCATAAATTACCCCATCTCACTTCTGAAAAACAAAATTACATCAACATTATTTTTGAACCAAAGAAGAAGCTAGGAATACCAAAGACGATTATGAGAGTGTAACTAAATTAGAAGAAAGATAAACCATCAAAAATTCAAAAAGACGATTAGTGCGAAATGCAGAGGCACGGCAGAATAGATATTTGCTAATCATATTAAAGATGGTAATATACAGTAGGCATTAGAATGGCAATACGAATCAGCCTATATCAATAGAGAATAGAAAGCTAGACAATAAACATCTTTACTTGTATATACTTCAATCTTGCTGTCACACCTCCTTGTTCCCGAGAGGGGATAAAGGATTAGGGAATTTTTTCAATTTAAGTGACATTATTCGAAATGAGATTATTTATTTATTTAAAAGTCGCCACTTGGAATGATTTATGGTGTCCCAAGTCACCGGTTTATTTTAAAATCCCAAATCGAGAAAAATTTGGCTCTGTGTTAAAGTCTGCAAGACCAGAAGACCGGGTAAGAAATTCTGTTAAGCCGGGAGAAGGTGATAGGCATTCCCGAGTTCCGTGATTTTAGCACGGCCGCTTTAATCATATCCGACTTAATTAAATTATTTAATTACGTGTTTTAGAACCTATGTGCATTCACCTTTTTTACCGCTTTTAATTACTCGATTATTCGTGATTACGGAATTATCTTGATACGAGTCACGCGTAAGTGTACTCATTTTATTTGGTATGTCCAAGTCATGTCACGCGTACGTGTACACGACTAATAAAATTTTATTATTGTTAAGATAGTTTGGCCAAGGTCACGTGAACGTGTACCGGGATTTTTTTTTTTGAAACGGATCACATGTGTGCGAATCTGCCTTATTTGGGGCGCTTAAATCATATCATGTGCATGTGTACACCATTTATCACACTTTATTAGTTTAAGATTATTTGACCAAAGTTGCGCGAACTCATACTTTGATTTATTTTGAAAAATCATAATTATGTCACGCGAACGTATACATAATCATGACGATAATTTCAAAACATGCCTAAAGGCATTTCTACGATGTTCATAAGTTGAGTTCCAACATTTGAGATTAATCGTAAAAGGTCCGTGGGTTATGAAAATTATTTGAATAAGTTGTGATGTCGTACGCTCATTTGATTTTGTACACATTGCGAATCATGCTACGTGAAACGCACCCGCAATTATAATATGCACATTTTTTATTAAGAATTAATTCAACCAAAAAAAAAAAAACTTACGGCCCTTCCGCCACAAAGAAACAGTGATGGATGCAACAAAAATAAACAAAAGAGAAATAACCAATCCATTAAATAACCTTTCTTTCACTGTTAAACAATCCATTATAGATGTAACTTCCTTTTTTTTTCCTTTCTTTAACTATTACGTGAATTTCATATTAGGTAATAGAACTTGAATTTAATTTTGTTTTCTTTGTGAATTCATTTTAAGCTATTGCATGAACTATTAGTCACAGAACTTTAAATCTCAAGTTACTATAGAAAACTATATCGAACATGAACAAAATTTGATAGCATACGAATGAACAAGGCTCACCTCTGTTATAGGCCAGCTAATCGCTAGAGAACTAACAAGTAAATGAGTCCAGACCTCGAACGGAACCTCCGATTCAGACCTTAAAACTCGCCGGAAACTCGACCTCGACAGACCCTCAAACGCGAATAACAATACCTCGTCAATGGTTGATTTTTGGACTGGTTTTAGGTGTTGAAAGAGTCTTTTTCGGTTGGCTTCTCGCAGCCACTGTTGTTGCGTCTTTTACCAACTGTCGTAGCTGATTTTTTGGTGATTTCGGGACTATTTGCAGCTGGTTTTGCTACTGGTTCGGTGGCTGTTTCTGGGCGTTTGTTAGCTGGGTTTAGGGACAATTTTCAGGTTACTTCCGTGGCTAAATATGGAGGTCTTTTTCTTTTTTTGATAAAAAATGGTATTTTAACGTTGAAGAAGAAAAGAATGGCTGCCGTTTTTTATGTTGTGAATTCGTGGGTGCTCTCTGCGTGTGTATGTTTATTTATAGTATAACGTATGTCTGGGTTAATATTGAGAGGAGTGAGGGAAGTGGAGAAGGAATGTGAATGAGTGGGGGTGAGACATGAGTGAAGTGGGGAAGTTGGGTGTTATATATATATATATATATATATATATATATATATATATATATATATATATACTAACCAACTTACTTTTACACTTAAAAAGAAACTAGATAAATAAGAAAACTCACTATTTACACTAAAATTTAAATTATGCTAAAAAAAATACTACTATAACTTACATTTAAATTAGAAGAAACCAAGTTATATATATATATTTGTAGTTTTTAATTTTCTTAAATAAAACCTATTAAGAGTAAGATAAAAATTTAAAATATTAAGATCAGACCTAAAAGAAATATTTACACCAAAAATAGTATACAATTTGGGTGTGGTCAAAAAATTAGTTGTTCACAGGATGCCCCTCTTTGCTTGGAAACATGGAGAGTTTTGAGGCAAAGAAAATGCACAAGGTGACTGATTTTTTACCTCATTATTATTTAAGAAGGAAAAGAATATAAAAGAAAAAGATGTGACCGAACCTTGGTTTTAGACTGCCTACATACCCCGGGTTATAAGGGAATCAGGTCACGTGTAGTTCAAGTGAAAGATGACTGATAGAATATGCTTAGATGGAGAGTCGAGTGAAGTTCCGTCGAGGTTTCGATCCGCATTTCAGACTATTACATCAAAATGAAAAGAAAATTACATACTCTTGAAATCTAAGAGTTACAAAATTCCTATCTAAATGTCATCTGGAGTCTTGTCTTGATTCTTGATCAGATGATGGAAAGATGGATCTTGACCATATTTTCCGCATGCATTACGTTAAAACTGGTCGCGACTGGTATTGGGATCAACATTCCATTTTCTCCGGCAAGAGCTGGAATCTTATTTTTTTTTTTGCACATCCAAACTGTGCTTTGCAGAAAAACCTACAAGCCACAAACAAACAAAACGAACACAAATTTTCTGCCCCAGTTTGCACTAAGAAATTTTTGTGAGTTATTGATGTAACGATCCAGTCGGTCATTACGTAGAACTTGCATTAAAAATTACTGTTATTGACTTGTCATAGGTTGGTTATACCGTTATTGATGTGTTAGAGTTGGTAGGTTTGAAATCGGAATGGTTGTAGTGAGAGCTTAGTCGCTTAGTCTTAAAAATAGTCTTAAAATCGGAAAAGTCGACTGAGGGTTGACCTATTGGTAAACGACCTCGGAATACGTATTTTATGGCTCAGATGGCGTCGTTAGGTGATTTGGGACTTAGGAGCATGTTCGAAATATTTTTGTGAGGACTGGTGTAGAATTAGGCTTGAATTGGCGAAAGTTAATTTTTGACAATTTCCGGTCGGCAGTAGAAATTAGGGTATTGGGGTTGGAATGGAATTCCAACAGTTGGAACAGGTTCATAATGTCATTTTGGATATGTCTGCAAAATTTCAGGTCAATCGGAGTTGTTTTGGATAGTTTCGGCATCGTTGGTGGATTTTAGAAATTTTAAAGTTCTTAGGCTTGAATCCGGCGTGATTTTGGGTGTCTTGATATTATTTTTAGTGTTTTGAGAGTGAAACTAAGTTTGAATAATCAATTATTATGTATTGGTAACTTTGGTTGGGGCCCCGAGGGGCTCGGGATTGATTTCGGGTGGTTAACGGGCATTTTTAGACTTAAAGGAAGAGCTGGTTTTCTGGTTTTTGTGCAGCAGGGAATTGTGCATCGCGATCGCATAGAACACTCTGAGGGCCAGGCAAAATTATGCATAGCGATCGCGTGTATCGGAGTGTGATCACATAGGTTTGGAAGAAGGTGAATGCGATCGTGTGGGCTAGGTCGCGATCGCGTAGGGTCATGACAGGCGCGTGGGGGTGAGGTCAAAGGGTGTTCGCGATCGCGTGCATCTGGTTGCGATCGCGTGAGGTTGAGCTGCTGTGAACCGCGATCACATGGATTTTGCTGCGATCGTAGTGAAGAAATCACTAGGCAGTATATAATTAAACCCTCCACGACTTAAACCCTTTTTACACCATTTTTGTACGGACAGAGAGCTTTGGGGGCGATTTTTAAAGAGGGAAATCAGTGTTCTTCATAGAGGTAAGTGTTTGATCATTAAAACTCGTTTATGGGTGATTATAGAACATAATCTCAGTACTAATTCATGAAAATCAGTAGAATAAGGTGAGTTTATGACTTGAGATTTTGAGACCTTTAGTGATTGATTTGAGGGGTCAAACGAACTCTGATTTTAGTGTTATTTATATGTACGGACTCGTGAGATTATGAAGAACAGTTTTGTATAAAAGTTTCTGAGTTTCGGGACGCGGGCCCGGGGGTCGGGTTTTGACCAATTTCGGATTTTTGAGCTAAATTTGATATTTTTCGATTGGAATTTATTCCTTAAGCATAAATTGATGATAAAAATCTGAACTTGGTATATTTGGAGCACTCAGAGTCCGAACATAGAGGCAACGGCACTACAAAATAGTATTTTAGCCGATTTTGAGGTAAGTAACGTTTCCAAACATGGTTATGAGGGTTCGAAACCCCGAGTTAAATGATTTATGACTATTGTTGAGGTGACGCACATGCCAAGTGACAGGCGTGCGGGCGTGCACCGAGTATTTTTGGCCTGGCTTATCCGATGGCACCGCTTAATGATTATTCCCTGATGATATATGTGCTGTTGTTAATGTGGTACTTGTGAACCTGTTAGAAATCATGTTCAGTATAAATGCTAGGCTTGATGCCAAAAATGCTGAGACCCGAGTGGTCGTATATTACTGTCTCATTTTGTGATTATTTGATTCCATATACTCAGTCATGTTATAGCATACCACTTTATATCTCCGTCTCATTATTGTTAATTATATGCATACTTATCATTGTGTCGGGCTGATGGAGGCATCTGTGATCCATGTGAGTGATACTGAAGAGTAATAAATGAGTGAGGCCAAGAGCCTGTTATTGAGACAATTATGAGATCGGACTGCACACCGCAGTGATATTAAATCATGCCTTTGTTGGCTTGATATGGCTCTTGGGCCACTAGGGCCCCTCCGGAGTCTTTACACCCCCAGTGAGCGCATTGATGATGAGGGATGGATCATCCTTAGGCATGGATCTTTTCCGAAGCGGATGTTATGTGAGGGATGGATCTTCCTTGGATATGGATATTGTCCGAGTGTTGCATTCCGGAGATGGATCTTCTCCGTGGGGGCTGGACTGGTTTTTTTTTTCCTCAGTACGGAGTGACTACGGTCACCGGTGTTTATGCATATTCCGGGATGGAACTTCCCTGGGCCTGAGAGCCATATATAGTACTGAGTGGACTTCTATGATAGAGTTGTGTGCACTATGTGCATTTTCACACTGTGACATGTTGGCATGTAGAACATATGGAGGTATATCTAGTATATTTTGTTGTTATTTTCTGATAAACTGTGAACATGCCTAAATTTTGTACGCTGATGATTTAATTATTGAGGTTTAGTCTGTCACTACCTCTCAGCCCATAGTTTGGGTTCGTTACTTCTGAGTTGGTGTACTCACGTTACCCCCTGCACATTGTGTGAAGATCCAGGTACACCGGGACCCGGTAGTGGATATTGAGCAGCTGTCAGAGTTTTCATTGGGGTTGTCGAGGTAGCAGCTGGCGATTGCGAACTCGTCTTCTCTTTCTTATTCTACCTGTTGTTCTTTATTTTGAGACAATGTTATCCATTTCTCCTTTTCTTTTGCTTTATGTTATAGTAGCTCATGACTGAGTGACACCGAATCCGGGGTTGGAGATTTTAATTTTGTTTTTCAAATATCATTTTTTTAAACTTCAGATTCTTAGTATTATCAATAAATTCGTTTAAAATTGTATTTTTACTGGAAATTGAATTTAGCTTAGTTAAAAAGGGTGGCTTGCCTGGTTCCACGACAGGCGCCATCACGACTCCGAAATTGGGTCATGACAAGATGGTATCAAAGCGCTAGGTTAAAGAGGTCTCACCAGTCATGAGCAGGTTTAGTATAGTCTTGCGGATTGGTACGGAGACGTTTGTACTTATCTTCAAGAGGCTGAAAAACCTTTAGGAAAAATCTCACATTCTTGAACTCTTGTCGTGCGAATCCATTGATTCAACCTGAAGCATAATTCTTTGAACTCCTTTCATGTATTCAAACGCGCACGTGAGCGCTTGGTATCAGCTGTGCACCGATGGCTTGTGACTTCCATGAATGGGATGTGATTTTATCATGTTTGGGGCCAGTCTGGAAGACTTGAGGCCGGATTTTTGTCTGTGGCTTGAGTGCCGAGATTTTGTTTGTGTGAGCACATGTATTGGGGACTTATAGGTCTGTTGGTGTCCTTATTGATGAGACTTGGTGACTAGATGACCATGTGGTGAGTGTGATTTGAGAGTGAGATGTGTTTATATTGCTTGATTATGACAAAAAAGGAGTGGCCGGATATGTAGCGAGGACGTTGAGTGTTTGACTGTTATCTGGAGTTGGCATATGGCCTCGAGTCGTGAGTGCATGGGAAGACCTCTTATGTTTTTTTTTAGCAAGTTCTCTTTTACCAATAACTGATATATGTTTCTATTTGAGTTTAGATCACTTGTGGGAGTTGGCACGACTATTGCAATGGTGAATGCGAGGTTGGAAATGCTTTGGGATGTTTAATTGTTTGAGTTATGTATGATCTTATAAAGGATTTAGTTGAATACCACTGTGGTATTGTGGCAGTGATAGCGTATGGGCGTTGTGGGTGATTGTTGTTTTGATCTATGGCTTTGATCCAAGTGGGGAGTCTGCTAATGATTAGTTGGTTGCCCGATTATGTGCCGTATTGGTTTTAGTTTGGGGATATTTGGGAGAGTAGTCAGCGGCTTATGAGCTTTAGACGGTATGGTCTTATGCTTGGGTCTCGTGTGGTGAATCTAGGTTGAGAATTGCAGTATTATGACAAGGAGAATTATCAATTCGAGGGTAAGTCGGAAGGAACTTGGATAAATAGGATAGCTTTATAGTGGGTCGGATCGGCATGGTAAGGGATATGATTAGTTCTTTGGGTGCTTATGAAGCAATGAGTTTCTACATGTGTTCCTAGCAATGCTCTTGGGTGTTGATGACCTGCGTAGCGTGGTTGAGTTAGGAGGATTCAGTTCTGACGGCTTAGTGTTATGCAAATGGGATTCGAATGGTTCCTGATGGTTTCTACCACGGTTAGAGATGTGTATTTTCTACTGGCGTGAGGAGCATGAGAGGTATAGTGATTTTGCTTCTAGATGGGATCAAATGTAAGTTCTTGCCTAGTTGGGTACGTAGTTGCTTGTGGCTCGGAAGGGGTTATGAAGTTTCCATATTTATCACAAGATGGCATGGTGTATGCGGTACGTTGGGTAGAGTCGAGATCTGTATGTGTGAATTCACGGTTCACTTCTGGAAGGAAGGTCAAAATTCTTAGGCGGCATTGGCAGTTTCAAATGACTAAGTAAATGATATCTACTAGTGGCTTGAAGTATTTCATGTGGACTAGCGTTCGATGGGATCACTCAGTGTAGCGGAGTTATGTAGGGGTATGACCTTTGGTATTGGATTCGTGTGTTTTGATTTTTACGATATGTACCAGGATTTTAGCATGCTGTTGTGAGGATAATTGTTAATGGCAGGTTAGTCCTCTTGTGTGAGTCTTTTATATAATTTGATTACGATGGGATGTTGTTGTTGAGTGCGCGAGTTGCACAGGTTATGGCTTCGAATTGTATTGATGTGTCATGTCAGAAGAGGTCATTGGACCTAGAATGAATATTGTCAGAATTATTTACAGCATAGTTGGAAGGATAAGCATCAGGAGTCGGCTTAGAAATTTGCTATAATTCCTGTTTGGGAAGGGGGAGATTCATGTCTGACTGATCGGACGAATGGTTGTTAGTTTCTACGTGTTTCTGTCATCATCGGCAGTATGTGAAAGTGTAAGAGCGAGGTATTCCTTGATAAGAGGTTATTTACCGGTATTGGGTGGTTATAAGCAACTATTGTGATTAGGAGTTATCGCTACGAATGCTTGAGTCATGCAGTGGATCATGGTATTTCATCTTGGGTTACGGATATGACTTGTTACAGTGTGCTCAGAATTATTCGGTTTATAGTTCTGGGATTTTGATCTTGTAAATTGATTCAGAAGTGAAAATGTAGCTCTAAGGTTTATGGGTCAAGATTGGATTTCGAAATTTCAACTATGTTGTGCTATTATACCTATATGGGGTAGAGTGACATGGGATCACCTCCGAATATGTGCAAGGTAGGTTACACAACAATTTTGGTGGTGTTTGGAACAACTCTAGGCAAGCTCGAGGACGAACGTATGTTTAAGTGGGGGAGAATGTAACGACCCAGTCGGTCGTTGCGTAGAACTTGCATTAAAAATTATTGTTATTGACTTGTCATAGGTTGGTTATACTGTTATTGATGTGTTAGAGTTGGTAGGCTTGAAATCGGAATGGTTATAGTGAGAGTTTAGTCGCTTAGTCTTAAAAATAGCCTTAAAATGGAAAAAGTTGACTGAGGGTTGACTTATTGGTAAATGACCTCGGAATGCGGATTTTATGGCTCGGATAGCTTCGTTAGGTGATTTGGGACTTAGGAGCGTGTTCGGAATATTTTTGTGAGGACTGGTGTAGAATTAGGCTTGAATTGGCGAAAGTTAGTTTTTGGCAATTTCTGGTCGGCAGTGGAAATTAGGGTATTGGGGTCGGAATGGAATTCGGACAGTTGGAACAGGTTCGTAATGTCATTTTAGATACTTCTGCAAAATTTTAGATCAATCGGAGTTGTTTTGGATAGTTTCGGCATCGTTGGTGGATTTTAGATATTTCAAAGTTCTTAGGCTTGAATCCGGTATGATTTTGGTGTCTTGATGTTATTTTTAGTGTTTCGAGAGTCCAACTAAGTTTGAATAATCAATTATGATGTGTTGGTAACTTTGTGGGGTCCCGAGGGGCTCGGGATTGATTTCAGGTGGTTAACGGGCATTTTTAGACTTAAAGGAAGAGTTGGTTTTGTGGTTTTTGTGCAGCAGGGAATTGTGCATCGCGATCGCATGGCAAAGGCTGCGATCGCATAGAACACTCTAAGGGCCAGGAAAAGTTGTGCATCGCGATCGCGTGTATCGAAGTGCGATTGCGTAGGTTTGGAAGAAGGTGAAGTGCGATCGCGTAGGGTCATGACAGGCGCGTGGGGGTGAGGTCAAAGGGTCTTCGCGATTGCGTGCATCTAGTTGCGATCGCGTGAGGTTGAGCTGCTGTGAACCGCGATCACGTGGCTTTTGCCGCGATCACAGTGAAGAAATCACTAGGCAGTATATAATTAAACCCTCCGCGACTTAAACCTTTTTTACACCATTTTTGTACGGACAGAGAGCTTTGGGGGTGATTTTTGAAGAGGGAAATCAGTGTTCTTCATAGAGGTAAGTGTTTTGATCATTAAAACTCGTTTATGGGTGATTATAGAACATAATCTCAGTAATAATTCATGAAAATCAGTAGAATAAGGTGGGTTTAGGGCTTGAGATTTTGATATCTTTAGGGATTTATTTGAAGGACCAAACGAACTCCGATTTTGGTGTTATTTATATGTACAGACTCATGAGATGGTGAAGAACAGTTTTGTATAAAAATTTCTGAGTTTTGGGACGCGGGCCCAGGGGTCGGGATTTGACCAATTTCAAGGTTTTGAGGTAAGTAACGTTTCCAAACTTGATTCTGAGGGTTCGAAACCCCGAGCTAAATGATTTATGACTATTGTTGAGATGACGCACATGCCAAGTCATGGGCGTGCGGGCGTGCACCGAGTATTTGTGGCCTGGCTTATCCCATGGCACCGCTTAGTGATTATTCCCTGATGGTATATGTGCTGCTGTTAATGTGGTAATTGTGAACCTGTTAGAAATCATGTTCAGTATAAATGCTAGGCTTGATGCCAAAAATGCTGAGACCTGAGTGGTCGTATATTACTGTCTCATTTTGTGATTATTTGATTCCATATACTCAGTCATGTTATAGCATACCACTTCATATCTCAGTCTCAGTGTTAATTATATGCATACTTATCATTGTGTCAGGCTGATGGAGGCATCTGTGATCCATGTGAGTGAGACTGAAGAGTAATGACTGAGTGAGGCCGATAGCCTGTTATTGAGACAGTTATGAGATCGGACTACACACCGCAGCGATATTAAATCATGCCTGCATCGACTTGATATGGCGCTTGGGCCACTAAGGCCCCTCCGGAGTCTTTACACCCTCAGTGAGCACATTGATGATGAGAGATGGATCTTCCCTGGGCATGGATCTTGTCCAAGCTGATGTTATGTGAGGGATGGATCTTACCTAGGCATGGATCTTGTATGAAGCTGATGTTATGTGAGGGATAGATCTTCCCTAGATATAGACATTGTCCGAGTGTTGCATTCCGGAGATGGATCTTCTCCGTGGGGGCTGGACTGGATTTTTTTTCCTCAGTACGGAGTGACTACGGTCACCGGTGTTTATGCATATCCGGGGATGGAACTTCCCTGGGCCTGAGAGCCATATATAGTACTGAGTGGACTTTTGTAAGAGAGTTGTGAGCACTATGTGCATTTTCACACTATGACATGTTGGCATCTCGAACATATTGAGGTATATCTAGTATATTCTGTTGTTATTTTCTGATAAGATGTGAACATGCCTAAAATTTGTATGCTGATGATTTAATTATTGAGGTTTAGTCTGTCACTACTCTCAGCCCATAGTTTGGGTTCGTTACTTCTGAGTAGGTGTACTCACGTTACCACCTGCACCTTATGTGCAGATCCAGGTATACCGGGACCCGGTAGTGGATATTGAGAAGCTGTCAGAGTTTTCATTGGGGTTGTCGAGGTAGCAGCTGGCGATCGCGACCTCGTCTTCTCTTTCTTATTCTACCTATTGTTCTTTATTTTGAGACAATGTTGTCCATTTCTCCTTTTCTTTTGCTTTATGTTATAGTAGCTCATGACTGAGTGACACCGGATCCGGGGTTGGAGATTTTAATTTAGTTTTTCAAATATTATTTTTTTAAACTTCAGATTCTTAGTATTATCAATAAATTCGTTTAAAATGGTATTTTTACTGGAAATTGAATTTAGCTTAGTTAAAAAGGGTGGCTTGCCTGGTTCCACAACAGGCGCCATCACGACTCCGAAATTGGGTCGTGGCAATTGAAAACACATTAAAATATCTTTGCTATTGCAGAACAAAGAATTGAAAAAGACATATTTTTTAAAAAAAATAATTGGGGATGTCGTACCCAATGTTAACAAGAATGCAGGCAACCAGGGGATGTAGTACACTGTGTGGACGATAAAATGAGGCTCGTGGTACTCTAGGATGCTACTAGGGAATGTCGTACCCCTATGTTGGCAGAAAAATTCAACCAGGGGATGTAGTACCCTGTGTTTGGAAATGAGATGAAGCTTGTGGCTCTCTGAGATGCTACTGGGGGAATGTCGTACCCTATGTTTGCAACAAAATGACGCTCGTGCAGCTCTGAAATGCTACTAGGGAATGTCATATCCTATGTTGGAAAAAAGTAATACAACCAGGGGATGTAGTACCCTGTGTTGGCAATAAAATAAGGCTCGTGGAACTCTGAGGTACTACCAGGGAATGTCGTACCCTCTGTTGGCAAAAAGTAATGCGGCCAGGGAATGCAGTACCCTGTGTTAGAAATAAGATGAGGCTCGTGGCTCACTGAGATTCTACTAGGGAGTGTCGTACCCTATGTTAGCAACGAGAAATACAACCAGGGGATGCAGTACCCTGTGTTGGAAATAAGATGAGGCTCATGGCTCGCTGAGATTCTACTAGGGAATGTTGTATCATATGTAGGCAGAAAATAAATGCAGCGAGGGGATATAGTACCTTGTGTTAGCAATAAGATGCAGCCAGGGAATGTAGTACCCTGTGTTGGCAATAAGATGAAGCTTGCAGCGTTCTGTGATGCTACTAGGGAATGTCTTACCCTATGTAGGCATAACATAATGCGACCAGGGGATGTAGTACCCAGTGTTGACAATAAGTTGAGGCTCTTGAATCTCTAAGATTCTACTAGGGAATGTCGTACCCTATGTAGGTAGAAAAAAAAATGCAACTAGGGGATGTGGTACCCTATGTTAGCAATAAGAAATGCAACCAGGGGATGTAGTACCCTGTGTTGGAAATAAGGTGAGGCTCATGGCCCACTGAGATGCTACCAGGGAATGTGGTACCCTATGTTGGCAGAAAGTAATGCAGCTAGGGGATGTAGTACCCTATGTTGACAATAAGATGAGGCTCATGGCTCTCTAAGATTATACTAGGGAATGTCGTAGCCTGTGTAGGCAGAAAAAAATGCAACTAGGGGATGTAGTACCCTATATTAGCAATAAGAAATGCAACCAGGGGATGTAGTACCCTGTGTTGGCGATAAGGTGAGGCTCATGGCTCACTGGGATTCTACTAGGGAATGTCGTACCCCATGCAGGCAAAAAATAATACAACCAGGGGATGTGGTACCCTATGTTGAAGATAGGGTGTTTATTCCCTATAATGTAACTAAGAATAACATGATTACATGTATATTAGAATAAAACTAAAGATTTGAGAACTTCACTTGGTGGTGTTTGTATTTTCACGAACTGTTTCCTAAAATTGTTCTGTTCCTGTTCTGAACAAAGAAAAATTTGTTAGTTTTAAAATGGTGGTCAGTTTGTGGCCTTGATTTCTTGGGCGACTTGACCTTGCGTCCATTACGCTTGTTAGAAACACTGACTCCGTCGATGGTCGTACAAATTGCCGGGAGATTCTGTCATTACTTTCTGGAGATCTTCTTTCTCAACATCAAAACCTGACTATTTTGCGCCTATCAGTGTTTATGGTGAAAACAACCTTTCTCCCAGAACAACTTTTAACTGAGTAACTTTTGTCGAACCTTGACACATTGTTCCGTACTTCAAGCATTTTGATCCTCAGGGAAAATCAAAGGTGGCTTTATGCGTTTGCCTATGTTGTTCATGCCCAGAAAGTTTTGCTTCATATAACGGGGAAATTGTAACCAATTTTGCGGTCGTTTCTTTGCTTTGCTTGACGAAATTAAACTGAAAAAGACTCAAAAAGAATAGTACGGAAGAAAACAAGAAGGTGAACTAATATGACAACTTCATGAAGAAGTGTACCTTTCAGAGAAGAAAAAAATAAAAATAAAAAGGACTTATCTAGAGGAATATGCTGACTTCAATGAACATGACATGCACTTTGGACTGGATGCTCGATCCATCTGAACCGTCTAATTCTCAAAATCCATTGTAAACTTCACTTTGAATCTGAGTTCTTTGTCTTAACCATGCTTGTGCCGGGATATATAAAGGCCTAAATCGATAAACGATGCCCTTTGTGGGTTTCACCGGTTGACCTCTCTCATTTGTCTTTCTCTCAACTCATTATCGCCTTATAGTTCCCGTGAAGGTTTTCACCAATAAGACTCTCATCTTATTTTTCTCTCTTTACAATGGCTGAGGCATCGCCCGTAGCATACTGACTTAGCATTCTCGAAAGTTGATCAGAAGGTCTTAATAGGGACTGGTAAAAGAACTATTAAACTGAATTACAACTTTTGGAACCATTTGACAGAAAAACCGTCGAAAAATAAAATAATGCCCCAGTTTCTTTGATTACTGGGAAATATGGATTTTTGTTGTAGTGTGACCGAACCCCAGAGTGAGGCTGCCTACGTATCCTTTTGGAATCAGGCCAGACGTAGTTCAATTAACATGAACTTGTTTTGATGATTTATTTTTTCTTTTATCTTTTTCTTTTTTGATTTTTTTTTTTAAATCTTTTTTTTTTATTTTTTTTTAAGATTAAGTACATTGGTTCCAAAAGAAGGGAAAACAAAGAACTATGAACAAGGCTTCAAAGGGTTAACTAGGGTTGACCAGTGTTTGGGTAGCGAGAATGATAGCCTTTCGTCATCCCAACCTGAGAATGCTAAATATAAAAATGCCCCAACAGAGTTATGTCAGACATAGTATCTCTTGACCGCATCCGCATTGATGGATATATCTGTCACCTCTCCTTCTATATTTTCCAAAATGTAGAGCTCATTTTGACAATACTTTCTTGACTAGGTAAGGACATTGCCAATTCGGGGCGAACTTTCCTTTTGCTTTTCTGGTGCAGAAAGATACATTTCAAAACAAGTTGTCCTACCTCAATTTGTCTTGGGCGCACTTTCTTGTTATAAGCGCGTGCCATTCTTTGTTGGTATATTTGACCAAAACAAACAGCCGCCAAACGCTTTTCATCAATTAAACTCAATTGTTCCAATCGGGACTTCACCCAGACAGTGTCTTCGATCCCTGCTTCAACAATGATTAGGAAAAATGGAATCTCAACTTCTTGATTCATTATTTCGAGATTAGACAACTTTTTAGGATCTGGGCATGAATTCCGGATGCATGTCATGTTTTTAAAGCTAGCATTAACGACACTCAAAAGGATAAGAAATTAACAAAAATTAGGAAAAGGAAAAGATAGAATTTTACTAAGAAAATGGAACTTCGTTTCATTGAATTTGAAAGGATAGAAGGGTTAATATCAAAGCAAAGTAATCAAACTAAAATATCTGGATTACAACCTTTAAAAAAAATCCAAATATAGAAAAAGCAACAAAACAGACTACCAAGGCTCCTTCCTGATGTGAAGAGGAGTTGCTTCCCAGTTGTTGAACAAGGTATCTGGACCAATGAGCTGAACACTTGCACGGATGGGTCCCTTACCAACTTGAACCATATTGATTTCATAGAACATCTCCTTGAGACCCTGGCCAACTTCATCATTTTCATCCTGTATGGATCCTTCCTCTTTCTTTTTTTCGGTTTCCGAAAGTTCCTGACCCGCTTTGAATTGCTTGCGTGGTTGCATTAAGGGCTTCCTGACTCACAATTTTGCCCGATTTCATGCCATTCTCAGCTATTTCACCAATCTTAGTTGCCTCAGCGAAAGGCTTACCAATGGCGGACAACATGTAATGGAGGTAATCAAGATCCTGAGCTTGGAGAAAGTAGTCAATCATTTCTGCCTCTTTCATTGGCGGTTTAACCCTAGCAGCATGATCCCTCCACTTGATTGCATATTCTGTGAAGCTTTCTGTTGGTTTCTTCTTTATGTTGACGAGGGAGGAACGGTCTGGCACTATATCAATATTTTACTGAAACTGTTGGACAAAATCTTGAGCCATGTCGTTCCAAACATGCCAGTGAGAGATGTCTTGATCTATGAACCACTCTAAAGCAATTCATGTCAAACTTTCTCCAAAATAATCCATGAGTAATTCTTCTTTGCCTCCTACTCCCCTTAGTTGGTTACAATATCTCTTCAAGTGGGCCACAGGATCACCGTGACCATCATACTTATCAAACTTGGGAGCCTTGAAATCGGGTGGCAAATGAACATGGGGGAACATGCATAAATCGTTGAACGAAACACTTTTGTGGCCTCCCAAACCCTGTATGTTTCTCATGGTTTGTTCCAGGCTCTTCATTTTTCTGGTCATTTCCTCTTGTTCCTTATTCTTGTCGGGCTTTTCGATCTCAACTGGGAACATGTTCTGAGGAGTATGCTTGTATGAATCTGGAACTTTGAAAGTCAATTCTGGAGAGTAATGTTGGGCATCATGAGAACTCAGTTGTGGATCATTGTTGGACTTTTGAGCAAGATCCGTTTGAGGAACAGTGATGGTATGGACAATGGGTACAGTAGGTGGGTCATTTATGAGGGGTGCAGTTGGAGGACGTGGAATGGAGGTACTAGGGATAGTGGTAAGGTTAATGCTCAGACTGAATCCAGGTCCAGGTTGGTACAATGGATTACTTGTTATGGAGATGGGCACTTGACTTGCAACTGACACACTAAGAAGATTGTCCGAAGGCCTTATGGGTAGTGGGGGCGGTGCTTGTCCATTCACCCAAGTTTGATACATCTCTGTCAATTGTTGCTTCAACACTCTTACTTCTTCAACCAGTCTCGTACCTTGTTCGACCAATTGTCCATGGACATCATCATTATCTGACGCATTCTCACTGTTGTTTGCCATTTTACTTTTTCCTTTTGATCTCGTGTTGTAAGGGTGAGTCTCCAGTTTAAACCACAAACCAACCACCTCTGTTTAACTTATCTCTAATGACAAACAACAAACGTGTTAGAGTTAGGCATTTTGCATATATTAATCACACATTATATGTCATGCACCTAATGCCATTTTCATTTCTAGAATGAGTTTGACAGGCTTCATGCTTCATCCCGGCTTATTGGTTTATTGGTTTATTTTCATCTTGAATTTAGCGTTTTCTTTTCTTTCTCTCTCTTTTTATTTTATTTTTTTTATTTATTCCTAAAATCCTTTTTTTCCAGATAATTATGGTTATGATCGCATCTGATGGGGATTGCTTACGTATCATGACGCCGCATGAATCAGACCATTACGTAGTTCAGGAGATCAAGAATAAAGTAAATAAACTAACTATTACTCTTATACAATTTAGACCGATCAAAGCTCCCAATAAGGAAAATATTTTTTGGATTTCTACTTTTTTTTTTTGAATTTTCGAAAGAAAGACCTCTAAGAAAAAAGAAAATATTTTTGGATTCTGAATATTATTTTTTTTGGAGATTTTTCGAAATAAAGACTTCTAAAGAAAACAAGAACATATTTTTGGATTTTGAAATTTTATTTCAAATTATGAAAGAAAAGAATTCTACAGAAAAGAGAAAATATTTTTGAATTTTAAATTTTTTTTTTAAATTTTTGAAAGAAAAAGTTCTAAAAAGAACAAAAATATTTTTGAATTTTTACAAATTGGGATGGAACCGATGAGGTTTGCTTACGTATCTCACATCCGGTGAGAATCAGACCTACGTAGTTCGGCAATATTTCAGGAATAGGATGACACTTTGTAAAAACTTCAGGCTTATTTTGTAATAATTTTTTTGGGGGGTAAATAATGAGATTTTCAAAAATCGGGTAAATTTTCTCTCTCTCATATTTTCTTCCTTCTGGTTTTCCCTCAATATTTTTGTTTTTAGAAACCGGTCAACATGCACAAACCAAATGCACAAGTGTGATGACCCTTGGGTCATCACTGTGTAAATTTAGTAAAAATTGTGTTCTGAGGCCCCGAAAGCCTCCGTTAATCTCACCTCGATATGCGTGCATAGCCCGAGCGCGTAACCGGGAAGTCCTTATGTGGAAATGTGTTGAACTGTTGAATTTATGATAATTAATGGAATAAAGTTGACTTTGGTCAACATTTTTGGTAAACGGACCTGGACCCGTGATTTGACGGTCTCGGAGGTTCCGTAAGAAAATATGGGACCGGGGTGTATGCCCGGAATTGAATTCCGAAGTCCCAAGCCCGAGAAATGAATTTTTTAAAAAAATTATTTTCTGAAAATAAGAAAGACTTTTGAAAATGAACTTTGATGTGAAATCTGGGTTACCGGGCCCGTATTATGGTTCCAATGCCCGGAATAGGTTTAATATGTGTTATGTGAGTTATCTGTAAAATTTGGAAAGACACGGACTTGGTTTGACGTGTTTCGGATCAAAATTGGAGAATTTAGAAGTTTATGAAGTTTGAGGAAATTCTATGGAATTTTGAGTTTAATTCATTGTTTTGATGTTATTTTGATGGTTATATTACTCGAATAAGTTTGTAGGATGTTTTTTAAGTCGTGTGTATATTTGGTTTTGAACCCCGAGGGCTCGGGTGAGTTCCGGGTAGGTGCCGGGATGCAATAGAGTTGGAAAAACCTGGTGTGTTGTGCTGTTTCTGGTGTCCAGTCTTTTCTTCTCCGCGATCGCGGTGTGTTGCACGCGATCGCGATGTGTATTTTGGGAAGGGGGTCAATTTGCTCTGCGCGATCGCAAAGAGCTGAGTGGTGATCGTGTAAGTCTCTTGTGGGGTTGGGGGACTGGGCAGCAATTGTTCTATGCGAACGCGATCTCGCGTTCGCGATCGCGTGGGTCCAGGTTCTTGTTCTCTGTGATCGCAATCCCTTGTTCGCGATCGCGTAATTTTAAAACCCAGTACTCTCCGTGATCGCAACTCCTTTTCCGCGATCTCGTAGAGTAAAATCGCTCAGTGAATTTAAAGTCTTAAAAACATAATGTTATTTCGGGATTTCCACTTCTTCACCAATTCCTTCTTCTCCAAAACCCCATTGATGAGCCCCAAGCTAGATTCCCTCCATAACCACTTGGGTAAGTGATCTTAGCACCAATTTCTTCCACTTTCTTTCCCTCATCACTAGAATCTAGGCCTAAAATCCTAAAATTAAAGTAGAAATTAGGGGTTTTGGGTAGAGTTAGGGTTTATGGAATTTTGGATAATTCAACCTCAATTTGGGGTCGTATTTCAAAACAAATCATATATTTGAACTCGTGGGGGTATGGGTGATTGGGTTTTGGTCCGAGCCTCGTGTTTGGACCAAGCAAGCCCGGGCTCGAATTTTGGTATTTTTGGAAGAATGCTAGGAAATGGATAATTAGGCTATGGGATCGATTTATTGAGTTATTATTGATATACTTAAGTTAATTATGTCTAGATATTGTTTTTCCGGAGTTGAATCCAAAAGGAAAGGCGGTGTTAGAGGCTTGATTGCTATTTTTCGACCCGAGGTAAGTGTCTTGCCTAACTTTGGTGAGGGAATAGGTATTGTATGCTATGTGTTAAGTGTTTATCATGTTCAATGCATAGGTTAGGTGACGAGTACCTATGCATTGTGTTTCAAGCATGACCGTGAGTCTATTTTCGATAGAAATCTTATTATTACTTCCATGTTCGTTATAATATGCAATTGTCTCTACTTGGAAGTTGATTATTGTTGAAAACTCTGGTTGATGAACTCATAATGTGTTGGTTCGATTGAGAACCCAATTGTAAAGGATATATTTAAAATGATTGGTTATGGTTGAGACCTTTGCCGGGCAATCGTTATGATATTGACTGATACTTTCCCCTTTCCGTGTGATTTTGAATTGTATTTCCACTATGCTGCATTCCTTGCCATTGATATCGTCATTGTTTTGGTGGGAAAGAGTGTAAAGCACGAAGGGTGATGTCTTGCCATGATTTACATTGATTACATCATAATTTGCATAGTGAGGAAGAGAGTAAAATCACGAAGGGTGATGTCTTGCCATGATTTACATTGATTACATCATAATTTGCATAGTGAGGAAGAGAGTAAAATCACGAAGGGTGATGTCGTGCCGATTGATTACTATTTATGCACGAAGGAACATTATGTGACGTGATTGTGATGTTTTATGCACGAGGGGACATTCCGTGCCATGTTTATTCACGAGGGGACATTCCATGCCATATTTTATATTATTATGCACGAGGGGACATTCCGTGCCATATCTTATATTGTTATGCACAAGGGGACATGTCGTGCCGTTTCTTTTCACTGTTTAATTTGTGTTGTCAATCCCCGTTGTTATTTTCGGATATTTTAGACTGTTGTTTTAGTTTCCGCCCAAGTCCGAAATCATCATGCGAACCTGCTAGAACTTTCAAATCCTGATTCTGAGGTCATTTACTCGAAAATTCAATCTCAGTCAGTTCTTCCAACTTAAGGCTTTCGAAATGAGAATTTTCTTTCCAATTCGACTCCCAACTTCCCAAAATTCAATTCCGACCATGCCTATAAGTCATAATACCTGAAATGAAGTTGCTCATGGCTTTAAACCGCCAAACGATGCGCTAGAGATCAAAACGACCGGTCGGGTCGTTACATTCTCTCCCACTTAAACATGCGTTCGTCCTCGAACGTGCTAAGAACTGCTCTGGAGTTATCTGAAATCACCGGTTAACACTTCGTGCACCTACCTGTGCTGCCATCACTCAACTGAGCGCATTAGCTCAATTAAATCCGAAGATATCTTCTTTTATCCATGCAATAAGCTCAGAACCCAGTTCCAACTTCCGAAATTCTCTGCCAAGCATGTTTCCAATATATGAACACCGAATAAATCACTACACGAGGTACCAGAAGATGATTTCATGCCTTTGCTGAATTAGCAACATACACTACATGATTCGTCATTTAACCATAATGACATTCCCTGATCTTAATAGCCAAAATTCCACGATTCTGATGCTCCTAATGCACCTCATGACATATATATAGGTCTTGCTATAACGTTCACGATACCACCACAATGGAGGAGATGTGTAGAAATTCACAACCAACTGTAGAGTTAACCAATCATGGAATCTCTCCTCTTGACTAGAATCATCACCTCATTATGAACCAAATAATGGTATGTGTTCTTTAAGATACTTCACATAATCCTATCGCACTTATCCCTGGTTCAATACTATCGTCTCACCCAGTATGAACTGCTCAGACAACAAGTCACCCCAGACATGACCAACAGTCTCAGATGATGCCAACACGCGCCAATACGCCATAACTCGAACATGATACATAAAGAAATGACCCAGAAAAGGACTACTCAACTCACACAACTATTATGAAATTTTCTCATAAAATAGAAAGCAAAACACAAGAAAATAGGTATAGGGAACCGTACTCAACATCACGTTGTTGCGGTACGCAACCCGATCCAAATAACATGCCTGTGGCGGCATGCCACCCGATCCAAATAACATAACCGTGGCAGCATGCCACCCGATCCAAATAACATAACCGTGGCGGCGTGCCACCAGATCCACACAAAAAATTCACGTAAGGAGATACACATCGAGCTAAATTGATCACCACAAAATACTGAATATCGGTCACAAGCATTCTAAGTGCATAATACCATCCTGGGGAGACCGATAGAGCCATACGCTACAAAACTCAAGCACCACTGAGGTCCGATGTATATATATATATATATATATATACTTTGAATCTCAAGAGCTATCCTGCTCATATAACATCATCACTACGCGGAACCTCAACATATAAGAAATTATCAAGCCGCCTTCACAACTCCCACAGCACAACAGAATATTACCTAAAATAAACGAAGATGGAACAACATCTGATGTTCTAATATCCCTCTGAGAGAAGCGCCATACATAAACGAACACCTCTGACTCACATAGAGCCCCTAATCATATTTAAACCCATTCACAACTTTCAAGCCGATTCCGCTCGCACCGAGCTAGGCTAATAGCCTTACCTGGGTCCATAATAACCCACTTTTTCTCATAAAATGCAAGAACAACCATCATAGCCGAAGCAGAACCCTTACATTCGCAACCAAATTAATCGAGCACCCTCCAGGCATAAACTCTCAAATAAAAAATATTATACTTCTTTATACTTGGTCTGAATCTCCAATCAATTAAGTGACTACATGTCACACTCATACGATCTTCGCGTGGAATACACTTCCATGACCTCATGCACTAGCTAACAAGTCTGCACCTCCATACCACCGGTCACAAAAATGTTGTAAAGCCTACCAAGAAATCTGCACCAGAACGCAAGACCTCTTACACAACAACCGATCTCAGGTGATGTTGAAGACAATACCAACTTACTCTAAACATCCAAATCCCTTTCCTTGCTCATCCGAGCTCGTGACATCCTTGTCAACACTAAACTACAGCCTTGATCCTTACCTCAAATTCCATACTGCTCACTGCACCTAACATGCCAATATGAAATAGCACAAGAATTCCATCATAACTCATGAACCACTATTAGGTCGAACACTTTATCACATAGAAACCTTTTACTTAACTTAATTTAAGAGAACCATAACGACACACGAGTGAAATTCTCATAATCACAAAACATGCAAATCCTCAGGTAATAGTCTATGCCACCATAATCCTTCTGGGATCCACCTACCCATGACAGGCCATTTCCCCCATGGCTGACCATCTAACTTTTCCAAATTTCCATTACATGCGTCATTCTCAACTCCACCTCTACAGGGCATAACTAATTCACCCGAATACCTCAAACTGAAACTGATACGACACATAGCCTCGTACTCAACTTATCAACATCAGACTTCCCCCTCTTTGATCAAGCCAT
Source organism: Nicotiana paniculata (assembly GCA_005239505.1). Lineage (NCBI taxonomy): Eukaryota > Viridiplantae > Streptophyta > Magnoliopsida > Solanales > Solanaceae > Nicotiana > Nicotiana paniculata. Next base: position 12,605 of record MDKI01271456.1, on the reverse strand, counting down.
AGATCAAGATGAACAATAACTCACAATGCCCATACGCTAACACCGCCACAATACCGAAGTGAGATTCAATCAAACCTTCCATAAGCTCATATAACACGACCCATCTTATACCTTAATCCAATTCATACTCACCTTAGGAATGATGATAACTCCAAATCAATACATAGCGACTCCATTCGCACTCACTTCGAGTGATTCCATTCCACGAGACTACTTTGTCTCCAAGCCCATGAACCGTTCCATGCTCTCCTTGCACGCATATTCACATCTTCGACCTGTATACCCATTCTGATAACCCTTCTATGAACCTGAAGTCATTTTTCTCCTTTTTCCTCCAAATGCTACTCTGCGTGCTGAAGATAACATAAAACACTCCAACCATATTCTCTTTCTCAAAATTCCGCTGCAAAAGCTCGATTCTTAACCATACTGTGGGCTTGAAATCCTTAGACACCACATTCTGGCCTTCGAATTTACTAGCACCGTTGTTGAGAGTCACCCACTCTGGCTTGGTCCCGAATATAATCAACTTCGCGGCTTCGCTGGAACCGGAGCACCTAATTTGAATAAGCACTCGACCGAATCACTTCCCTTGCACATTACCTCTGTACTGAGCATAAATCCTGAATCTTTCCAAAGCCTAAACCTGATTCAATAAGGCCAATCTTTGCACACATTTATCAAATCATATGCTCAATTACTACTCATGTCTTCTTCCCTTAGCTGTAATAGCCCACAAATATGCCGATAACCAGAATTTTTTGCCAGTGGATAACCATGCAACCCAATTGTAGGCGGTGGAACTGTCCCACTTAGCCGGAAGCCGCTATTACACAGATCTGGAACTCACCAAGAATCTTCCTTCATTTTTGACATGATCCTGCATAACCAACTCGCCAAATTCCTTGAAATCCTTCCGTTAGCATTTCACAAGCACTTTGAGTCATTAACCACATTCTCATGTCCGACCTCTTGTTGAGTAGTCAGTAAAATACCTCGCAAAAACTCCGCCAACCACGCAACCACTGACCTGCTCGCAGAAGATAACCCACCTGCAAAAGTTACCAACTGACACCTTCCAACGACGTTGTACTGCACAATCTCTACGACATCAATACCCCGTCCTATACCCGTTCTTATTTACCAACTTTACCAGTCTGGCCGCTCCTCATGGACATCTACTAAATACGTGATAATATCTTCTAATTCACTGCTATGCTGCATCCTTCTTCATATCGAACAAATTCTCTCTGTTGTATCCAATATTCCATCGAATTAGCCAATATTTCAATTTTTAAGCTCGTGGACCCTACCACCGTCCACTAAAATTCTCAAATCGCTCCAAACTTCTCCTCAAGCTGTGCAGCTATCTTACCACAGAACTCATATGCCACGCTGCCACTCTCCCACTTTGGTCAAACTCACTCCTTTAAGAAACTACTCGACTTCCGCTTCTTACACCTGGCCTTCTAGAAATTTATACCATTTCCCGACACTTCCCACATGTCTTTCCTCATCGTATGCTGCCCAGTTGTTACCTCCAATAAATATCATTCTCTGTAGCACTTAAACCAGCAGATCACCACAACTTCAAAACTCTCTGAAGATCATCTTCCTCGAGCCGCCTACATTAGAAATACTCATTCAATCCTGAACTACCGCACACTACGATCTCTGACAGTCGCTTCTTCACTACTACTTCACATTACCCTGACCTAATGCAACCGAAGAAACCATAGCACCAGCGAACTTAACACATCATATTCGATCAAAGATGACGATGCCGCATCACAGATGAAGATCCCACCTCACTTGGAAAAATCCAGTCATGTTACTCTATCAACCCAAACTTGAACATTTTCAGTCCAATTGTCTCTCCTCCGGGGAAATAAAATACTGAAATCTCGGAATCACGCTCTAAAAAGACCTCCTTCCAAGACATTCGCTGCCCCTACATATGGGCAAGCATCCTATCATCATATCAATACCGTGTGATAACCAATCATAAGCATCATAGAAAATCTACGCATAACCTCAAAGCTCTCAGAAGTGCAGCTATCAAGCTGAAACAACATAATATCCTTCTGCAGAGCAATAACAATAGCCCCCAACCAGTTGTGCATGAAAAAAACTCACGCACCATATTTGTATCACCATTACAAATCCTAAAATTCTCGATTTATAGCAAGCACTTCGCGACGTGTAAGATTGAGTAGGAAGAAACGTAGGCATAAGCCTCAAAGGAATCAAATCGCACGATAAGGAATCAAGAAGTGAAGTACTCCTAACAGCCCAGTAGCCTCTCCAAGATAAGTACAGACGTCTCTGTACCGATCCGCAAGACTCTATTAGACTTGCTCATGACTCGTGAGACCTAAGGGAACCTAGTGCTCTGATACCACGTTGTCACGACCCAAAAATCCATTAAGGTCGTGATGGCGCCGGACACCACAGTCAGGCAAGCCAACACTCATTAGTTAATTAAGTTCCTATTTTATTATTTTGAAATCGTTACTTTTCATTTCATTATATGAAAATCGATAAAAATTTACTGAGTAAATAACAAGGTTTTAACACCTCAATTAACAAATACATCCCAGAACCCGGTGTCACAAGTGCATGAGCGATTTCTAAGAAGAATAAAAACAAATGAAATACAATAACCGTTCAGAATACAAACGGGACAGTAAAGAAAGTACAACTCAATACGCTGAAGGAGACTCTGCTGGCTGCGGGTTATAAATCTCAGTTTCCGTCATTTCAGTTAATAGGTCATATCTTAAGGCATTTAAACAGTTCAAATCACAGATGGTATCCAGCAAATATCATGTGCGGGAAATGTCGAGGGGCGAACGGCTCGAACCAACATAAATGTAAATTATGCACTGCCGAAGGGTCGAACGGCGCGAACCATAGATACATTTATTAACCTGTCGTGGCGTACGGCCCGCTCCCATGAGAGTAGTGGAAGAAATCACCTTGCTCGGAGAATATAAATTGTGAAGCGGTCACACATAATCATACACATTCAAACAGTCCACACCGACTACATCGGGAAAACAAGTACTCAAGTAAATGACAATTTCTCTTTTAATGGTCACGAAAATAGTATTTAAATATTTTCCTGAAATTCATTTATCAAGTTCAATAAGGTTTAAACACTTTAATTTCATCAACAAGGTTACAAGTACGGCAAATAAAACATGCTTTTGGGACCTAGACTACCCGGACATAAGCATAATAGTAGCTATGCACGGACTCTCGTCACCTTGTGCATACGTAACCCCTCACAAATAGTAGCACATATTTAATTATTTCACCTATGGGGACAATTTCCTCTTACAAAGTTAGAAAGGAGACTTACCACGCTTTGAAGATTTATAACCAGCCTCCAAGCCCTTCCGACGACTCACATTGATGCGCAACACCCCAAAACTATCCAAATAACGGGTAGACCAATGAAAATACACTCTAATACTTATAACAATTCAATTTATATAAATTCTCAATTCCGCTCGAAAATTCGATAAAATCACCCCCGGGCCCACGTGCCCGGATTCCAAAAATTTTCAAAGATAAAGTTTACCCATAACCTCATGAACTCAATTATATAACTTATTCCCAATCCCATGCCCAAATTCGTAGCCAAAATCCAAAAATATAAATTTCTAGGTCTTCTACCCAAAACCCACAATTTCCACCAATTTCCATGTTTAAATCCTTATGAAATCATGTATCTAACCTAGTACTTGCAAGAATTAGTTACCTCATAGAAGATGATGAAATATCCTCTCTTCAAGGCTCCAAAATCGCCCAACCAAAGTGAGAAATGAGTGAAAAATGGCCAAATCCCGTCTTAACATACACACTGCCCAGACCTGACCTCCGCACATGAGGCCTCCAGCCTCGCACCTGCGCGCCCGCAGGTGCGCCCAAGCACCCGCACCTGCGGCTTCCTCCTTCCCATCTACGCTCCGCACCTGCGCTCCCTCTTCCCCATCTGCGCTTTCGTAGGTGCGAAAATAACCTCGCACATGCGCCCCCCAGCCAAGCCAGCCAAAATTCGCATATGTGATGCCAAAGTCGTACCTGCGGCTCCGCACCTGTGGCCCTTATTGTGCAGGTGCGGTCACACCAGACACCAGATGCTTCAGCCCTTCCTCACTCCAAATTCGATATGTTAACCACCCGAAATTCACCCGAGGCCCCCGGGACCCTGTCCAATCACACCAATCTATTCCAAAACATAATGCGGACCTGCTCGAGGCCTCAAATCACATCAAATAACATCGAAACAATGGATCGCAACTCAATTCAATCTTTATGAACTTTGAAATTTCCAACTTCTACATTCGATGCCGAAACATATCAAATCACGTCAGATTGACCCCAAATTTTGCATATAAGTCACATTCAACATTATAGACCTGCTCCAACTTTCAGAATCGGAATCCGACCCTGATATCAAAATTTCCACTTCCGGTCGGACTTCTTAAAAACCTTCAAATTTCTAACTTTAGCCAAATGACTCCAAAATGACCTACGAACCTCCGAATTCACTTCCGATCACGCTCCTAACACCAGAATCACCATACGGAGCTATTGCCAGACTCGGAATCCCAAACGGACATCAATAACACTAAAATGCACTTCAACCTAGACTTATGAAATTTCTTCTAAAATACTAACTTCCACAATATGCGTCGAAACTCTCCCGGATCATCCAAAACTCGATCCGAACATACGCCCAAGTCCGAAATCATCATGCGAACCTGCTGGAACCTTCAAATCCTGATTCTGAGGTTGTTTACTCAAAAATTCAATCTCAGTCAATTCTTCCAACTTAAGGCTTTCGAAATGAGAACTTTCTTTCCAATTCGACTCCGAACTTCCCGAAATTCAATTCCGACCGTGCCTAAAAGAGATAAACGAGAACTTGAGGAGGTGGAGGCAAAACTAAAAGAGATGGAAGAAGAAAAAAATAGGCTGGAAGAACAATGTAAGTGGTTGGAGAAGAGAATATTGGACGACAGGAACTAAACATTGACATGTATGTGTTTAGTGTACTACTTTATTTTTATTTTTCCCTTTTCATGTATTTTCATTAGTTGTACTGAATCTTAATTATGTTAAGTTTTAATGTTTGTGTTTGTGTTGTAGTATTAAACTAAATAATGAATGGGGTTTTAAACAAGTAATGCGCATATTATATAAACATAAAAATTATTGTTATTATTTACATAAAATATTATTTACATCAATTACAAAAAAAAAGGAAAGAAAATCAATGTGTCCATCATCTGGTGTGCTTCAACGCAGCTGCTAGCCGGAGGCGCATCCCATACCGCCTGGGTACGCTATCAGGATCATCATCATCAAGTCGCCTCTTTATAGCCGGATGCGCTGCAGGATGATCATTAGTAGAAACCTAGAAAAGATTAGTCAGCTCAGTATAGGAAAATACATATTAAGTCACAAGAATTTAAATTATCTTACCATGGTCTCGTCGGGCTCCTGAATGTAATCATCTGTCGCAGCCATGTCAACATCGCACGAAGGGGCCTCCGTAACAGGCGGAGATGAAGCCTTAAAAAGGAAATTAATAAAGTTATAGAAAATAATGGATAAGAATAAAAATAAATTTAAATTCAATATTAATAAAACCATACATGCTCCTGTGATGATGAGCCATAACTCAGTCGGTGCCCACTATGAAAATCTCGGGTCGGCCAATCCTCAATAGAGGTAGATGGGCCTGGGAAGTATGTATCCCAATCCACTCCAACAAGGTCCGTGCATGTGATCAATAATGGACCTGACGGGGTCACCTGCGAAGTCCCTGAGTGAGATGCATCCCAAGGCTGTATGACGGCATGTCCGTCTCATGTAGGTCACCCGATAGATCAGTAGCAACATCGTCAGCAGGGGCCTCAACGCCCCCTTGTTGGGGACCACCTCCTCTCCGCCCACCACCTCGTCTGGAACCCCCACCTCGTTGGGAACCACCACCTCATGCGACACCCCTGCCTCGCTGGTACTGCCCTGGCTCCACATAAAAAGGCTCGTGTCTGAAGCACTGATCCTCTCGGGCTCAGTGCAGTGTCGGGCAGCCACCTCTACAAATCATTGGTCGTAATCATGCAGAGCGGTTGCAAGATGCCTGACATGCTACTGCATCTGCAGTCCCATCTGGTAGACTGTATGTAGTCCAATAGTTTGCACAACGTATAAAATATAAACTACATACATTGCACTAATTTACAGTTATATAATTAATAATAATAGAAAACTTATCAGGGCCTCGTGCCGCCCGACGTATGGAACGTACCGACCGCCAGCCTGATGAATGGGATTCCCGAACAAAAAGTCGGGTAACGCGGCGGTACCAGGACGTATACATATGGATAGTCTCCTCCTGGATATGTGTAGGTAGCGGCAGAATCGGGTGAGCTCGTTGGTCCCAAGTATGGACCTGTGTCGCTACCCATGCTATAAATGTGTCGTCCGTCCTAGAACGATCATCCATCTGATAATGTGTAGGATCCCATGTAGGCCCCCTCGGTACATATTGCAAACAGCCAAACTGGCAAAGTACCCTCTCCGTAGCATGATGCTCCACAATATTGAGGCATATCAGCGGGACGAAAGTGCTCCAAATCAGTCGACCGGCTGAGCAATAATCAGGTAGGCCACATATCAAGTCGTCATTGTATGGCGTCCAGATGAACTATCAAATAAGAACATAAAATGTGAGTATGCGCAACACTAAGTTAATCTATACCAAGTAAGTTTAGGTAAATATTTACATGTGCACCCTCCAGCATATCCAACACATCCCTGCAGAGGGGGAGATTATGATGAGCATCATACTCTCGTGTAATTCTACGGCGGAGAACCCACCTCCTAGCTAGAGGGAGAAACGGAGGTGGTAAATTCGGAGGTAATGGTGGTAGAGGTGGCTGAAACTGCAGGAACCGCTCCCAGGCCCAAACCTAACACACAAAGTTGACGTAAGGTTTAAGATAAATTCTAACTAGGTAGAATTGGAACTAATGAACAGATTATTCGAATATGTTGTCACCTGTAGAAGCGGCAGAAAACCACAAACGTCACTCTGGGTGCCCCATGCTCGCCCGGCACATCTGCATATACATGTAGGCGAGAACAGCAGCACCCCAGCTGTACAGGGGTAAATCATCTAGCAGCTGAAGATGATGAAGAAATCGCAGGCTGACTAGTTTCCCTGAAGTGTTCGGGAACAATACTCCCCCAAATAGAAGAAGCAACAACAACCTCGTATACTGGTGAATATGTAGCTCGTCCGAACCGCCGGTGATGTCGGGGTGCAGTATCTTCAGGTGCTGTCTAATAGCTGTCAAACTCATCCGACTGGCCCCGGACGATGCAGTCTCTTCCTGTGGCCTGAAACTCGTGAGTTGTTGTAGCATGTCCAAATAATGCCCACGCACCATATATCTCATATGTTGAGGCAGTGCAACGTCCAGGCCATCAACGAGCAGGCCATATAAAATATCCACGTCCTGCAGCATGATGGTGGTCTCGCCAATGGGCAGGTGGAAAGTGTACGTCTCGGGTCGCCACCTCTCAATCAATGTCGTGATCAAAGCCCAGTCGAGCTGCAGACACCCGATCTCAAAAATCCTATAGAATCTCGTATCCTGCAGGCGCTGGACTACACGGGGATGGAGATATTTGTCCCTCATAAAATCCCACAGGTCGTCTACTCTCCTGGCGCGGAGAGTAAGGGACAGTAACTCTCCCTCCCATACGTGGGCGGACCTATGATCGCCCTGTAGCTCTAATAGCTAATCGGAGTAAGGTCCGGGATGTATAGGCGGCACATCCATGTCGTCAACTGTAAATTAAACAACATTAATTGTATGTTTAATATGTAAATTAAATAATTAATTGTTAGAGTTATACGATATTTAATTGGACAGAATATATATATATATATATATATATATATATGGGTTCCAGGCTCGATATTTGAGGCCCAGTAGCACCAAACTATCATGAATAATTATGTGTGTCAATTTCTATATTTTTATAATTTTGTGCGTTTGTTTTATAAATTAAATTATTAATTCTCAATTATTTAATTGGACAGAATATATATATATATATATATATATATATATGGGTTCCAGGCTCGATATTTGAGGCCCAGTAGCACCAAACTATCATGAATAATTATGTGTGTCAATTTCAATATTTTTATAATTTTGTGTGTTTGTTTTATAAATTAAATTATTAATTCTTAATTATTTAATTAGACAGAATATATATATCTATAGGTTCCAGGCTCGATATTTGAGGCCTAGTAGCACCAAACTATCATGAATAGTTATGTGTGTCAATTTCAATATTTTTATAATTTTGTGTGTTTGTTTTATAAATTAAATTATTAATTCTTAATTATTTAATTGGACGAAGTATATACATATGGGTTGCAGAATCGATATTTGAGGCCCAGTAGCACCAAACTATCATAAATCTTTCATCTATCAGTATAAGAGATACTTAAACTACAGGGATTCTACGCTAAAATACTCTACATTTTACTACGCTAATAAATAGTCTAAACTAAATATAAACAACAAATACATTTTAATCACATAAAATTCACGAAAATACATATAAAACAGTAAAGATATTAATTAACATTTTTAGTTTCCAATATAACATACTAGTTTAGGAATACTAGTTTTCAATATAATATACTAATTTCGCAAACAAAACACAAAACGACATGGAAACACATTCAAGTCAACTAATATGCATCATGATATGAGTTTCGACATAAACTAAATCGGAATACCTCACTTTATGTAAATCGGAAAGTGTAGAAGTTGAAATTTAAGTCCAAAGCGAAGAAACCACAACAATATAATGCTTTGCTAGGGTGTGGGACCTACGTGCTTGTTTTTTTCGTGAAGGGTGGGAACTACGGTATTTTTGTAAGGAAAAAAATGGTGGGGGACCGCTGTTGGTGGGGGGGTTTAAAAATGGTTCTGTCGTTTGGTGAAGAAGGTGACTATATAATAACAGGTATAGCACGGTTATTTCATGTGCTATACCTTTCCGTCAGGTGGTGTCAGCATAGCGCGGTTATTTCATGCGCTATACATGTATAACATTGTAATAAACCTGTCCAAAAACCCAATAATTGGGTTCCGGACTCGTGATTGTGATGGTGGACAACAATTTTGGTTGCAGAGGATTGAAGAATCGAGAGGGTACTTTCTCTGATAGAAGGTTTCTTTCTTTGAGCGAAATTTTTTCTCTTTTTTGCGGTCATTAGGGTAAATACGATAGTAAAATTGGGGCGCGGGAAGATTTTAGAGGGAAAAAGAGAAATTAGAGGAAATATGAAAAGAAAAATCAATTATATTGGCGGCTTTTCTCTTGAATGGGCGCTAAAAGATACTAATTAGTAGCTAATATTCATTAGCCAGTAATATTTGACTTCCGTTAATAAATTAACGGCAACAGTCTTATTGCCGCTAAATAATTACTGCTAAAGATCTTTTTTGTAGTAGTGTCGGGTGTCCGTAGGGAGCCGTTGTCCTTTTTGAGCACGCCGAAGAACTTGTGACATCTATCAGATGACCATGAGATGAATCTCGACAAGGCGGCGATGCGGCTGGTCAGCTTCTGAATCTATTTTTTGCTGGTTAAGTGTTCTAGTATTCCTTCTAGGGCTTTGATTTGTTCGGGATTGACCTCGGTGCCAGGAAACCCAGGAACTTTCCTGAGGTTACGTCGAACGCACACTTCTCAGGGTTCAGTTTCATCCCATATCGCCTGAGTATGTCTAAGACCTCTTTCAGGTGGTCGATGTGATCCTCTTTCCTCTTGAACTTGACCAACATATCGTCTATGTAAACCTCCATGGTCTTGATGAGATGTTCCTTGAACATTCTTGTTACCAACCTTTGGTAAGTCGCCCCCACGTTTTTCAACCTGAAGGGCATCACCATGTAGCAATATGTTCCTTGGTAGGTGATGAAGGTGGTCTTTTCCTGGTCCTTTTCTTCCATGACGATCTGGTTATATCCCGAGTACACGTCTAAGAAGCTCAGCAATTCGTGCTCGGTTGTTGCGTCGATGAGCTGGTCGATATGGGGTAGTGGGAATGAGTCCTTCGGGCATGCCTTGTTCAAATTGGTGAATTCTATGCACATCTGCCATTTTTCGTTTTCTTTTTTACCATGACCACGTTGGCGACCCGTTGGGGGTATTTTGACACTTTCTGATAGAGCCATTTTTCAGCAAAATTTCAACCTCCTCGCGAACTACATCATTTATTGCAGTATTGAATTTTCGCCTAACCTTCCTTATCGGGGGGTAGAATGGGTCGACATTCAACTTGTGCGTCGCGACCCATTTCGGGATACATGGCATGTCTGCATGGGAAAAGGCAAACAAGCTTGCGTTATTAATTAAGAAATGACGGAATTTACCTGGTTCTTGCAGCTTGCAACTAATATAGGCTTTCTCGTTGTCGTCATTATTGTCAAGTTGGACGGTGTCGAGGCCTTCCACGGTTGATCCCGCGGCTTCCGTTACTTCGAGGTCTTTGATGACGTCCGCTCTTTCTTCATTACTCGGCCTCGACCCTGTTAATTTCTATGCCTCTTTTGCTTCGTCCTTTATTTTTTGGGTGTATGTGCAGTCCTAGGCGATGCGACAGCATTCTCGGGACGTGCATTGTTCGCCTCGTATGTTGAAACTCCCCATGGGTGGGAAATTTGATAACTTGGTACAAGCTGGAGGGGATGGCCTTCGTGGAGTGTATCCAAGGCTGACCTATTATGGCGTTATACGCCGTGTCCTGATCCATAATGTGGAATGTGGTTTTCATAGTGACGCTGCTGCCCAGGACGGGGAGTGTGATTTCTCCAGATGTTTGTTTAACTGCATTGTTATAACCAATTAGCGTGATGCAACGTGGCACTATCTTATCCTCGATTTTCATCTGTGCAAGCACTCGAGGGTGGATAATGCACGCGCCGCTCCCATCGTCCACCATAATACATCTCACATTTGTATCTAATATGCGTAAAGTGATAACACGAGCATCATAGTGAGGGAAAACCAAACCCTGGGTGTATGACTTATCGAAGATGGTACTTTCTTCAAGTTCGTCGTATTGTTCATGAGTGATCAACCGTTTGAGTTTGTGGGTTATGGTGAACTTTATGTTGTTGATAGATGTGTCATCACCCCCTCCAGTCATCATTTGAATGGTTCGAGCTGGAGAAGGTGGTTTTGGCGGTCCCAGGTGTTGTTCTCGTCCTTGGGCGGAGTTGACTCTTCCTACGTAGCTCATCATTCTTTAAAGTGAACCTGGTGAAGCATATTCACCGCCTCCTGTCTTAGGGCAATGCAATCCTCGATTTTATGACCTCGTTCCTGGTAGAATTCTCAGAGGGCGTTTGAATTCCTGGTGTTTGGGTCGGACCTCATCTTCTATGGCCACTTTACTTTTGGGACTAGCTTCTCCAATGCGTCGACTATTTCTGAAGGTGACACACAAAAATTGTGAGCAGATAGTAAGGGGCATACCGCTCTCGCTCCGGTGAGTCCTTGTCCTTGGCCTTGGCCTAGATGGGCCCTCGTCGTGGCGGGAAGGCGGCGTGATGGCGCCTCTGACATATGGCTGATGCCTTTCTCGGTTGGGTCGTGGACCTGCTAGATCCCTTCTGGTGTCATTTCTTTGATCTTTTCTAGACTTTGTACTGAGGTCAACTGTTGGGTTGGTCCATTTAGGTCGTCTTCATCAGCTCGGACTTCGGCGCAATAGGCATTGAGTATTTCATCCCAAGTGGTTGGAGGATATTTCATAATCCAACTCAGCAACTTTCTGGTCGCCCTTGAACCGCTTCTGTTCAACCCATTCTAGAAAGCTGCTACAGCTAGGGGTGGGCGTTCGGTCGGTTCGGTTTGGTTTGAAGAAATTCGATTCGGTTATTCGGTTTTGAAATTGTGACCCTTTTGTATTTTCAAAGATAACTTTAGGGTCGGGATGACGGTAAAAGTGATGACCAATTGACAGACATGTCTGTTCTTACGAAAACAACCCTTCGACAATTCTGAAGATGTTCTAAGGCTATTCCGACAAAAACAATTGGAGATTAACCGAAGCTGGGGCTGTTTATTTATTTATATACTTTTTTTTTTATTAAGAGAGAGAGAGAAATATAATAATAATAATAATAATAATAATAAATAAATAAATAAACTAGACACATATTTTTTTTTTAGTTATTTTTTGTAAAAGCGGGGCCGAACCCTATGGAGGTTGCCTACGTATCGCACATCCGGTGAGAATCAGACCCGCGTAGTTCATATTGTTTTGACATAACTAAAGAAAAATTATTTTGACTTATTTTGAAATTCTCTTCTTCTTTTTTTTCGAAAAATTTTGACAGAGTTCTGAAGTATTTTTCAAATGTCAAGTTTTTTTTTTAACGCTGGTAAATTTCTATATTTTTTCACTCTTGGTTTTTCTATTATTTTTCTTTATTTCTTTAGCCGGTCAACAACAAGCCGAGACAAATAATGCACATATAGCAAGT